>UELV01097037.1:0-20437 GCA_900490015.1 Megastigmus stigmatizans | reverse complement strand
TGTGTGTGTGTGTGTGTGTGTGTATGCATTTATGCATGTATATATGTCTATGCATGGTTGTGTGTGTGTGTGTGTGTACGTGAGAGAGAGAGAAGATGTTGACTCGAAACAACTGTGGACGTTTTCATTATCGACATTTTGTCGGTGGAATCTCTTTAGAAGAGGGTGTTCAAACATTTGTCGCTCCCCGAGTATATGTTTTGAAACTTCTGCACGAATTTCAGGTGGGACACCATTTGTCTGTTTCACGAAAATGATGGTTATCTATGATGTACGTTTACTTCAATAATATTTCTCGGCTGTACTACCCGAAAAAATGCAATTATTAAAAATATACTTTGACTACAGCAGTTCGTATATAAATTAGAATAAATTTTGCCGTGTAATACACAACAATTTGAAATGCCATCTCGAGTCAATCTTACGTTATTCTGGTCTACGATTACCACAACTACAATCATAAAATATTTAACATGTTTTTGCTGTGCATGTCATCAAAATATAAACCACTGTAAGTATAGAGCATATCCACTCAAAATCAAGCTGAATAAGATGTCCCATCAGCTGTGTACCGGCAATAAAGTTGACGCGCACAAGTCTTAATCCACGAGACCACTGTTGTTTCCATTCTCCGTCCCAGTATAACCCAATATCCTAATATCCCACATAATTGGACGATTAATCACCGCACTACTACAATAGCATTGATTGTGACACATATAGTTGACGAATCCCTATACCGCGCCCAATCTCGCGCGAAAGTTTCCAATAAGACTCGCCAGTCTGTCCCCGAACGGCATGAGCTCTTTCTCTGCACTTCCGAGTAGTCATACTTCCGTTCCACTTTGCCGTGTGCACACACACACAGACGACACACTCGCATGCACACATCTATAATAGTGGAAATGCAAATCCCTGCCCAGGCACGCACACGAGCACAGCTTCGAACAATGAGTGACGAAGATTTGTGTTCGCGGCACCTCGGGAAAATGTACAACGAGTCATAAATCAGGGTAGATCAAAGGCTCGCTCACTCGCTCACTATGCCATATAACTCCCGGGCTTATTCTTCTTCTTATTTTTCCTCCTCTCAGTCTCTCTCTTTCTTTCTCTTTTGTCGCTTCTCCCCGTCTTGTCTAACTTCGCTGGTGCGCTGGTGCAGCAATGAGCGAACAGTTTTCTGCTCTTTTGTGCGAGGCACCTAACGAAGGACGAGTCGTCGTCCTTAAAGGCTTGTTTTGTTCCTTTGGGTGTAGCGAAGAGCACCAGATTTCGATGAGTTTCTATATGGCGTCGCCACTTGCCACGATGCTGCATGTATATATTTAGACGCGCGAAATGAGTCATTGTGTGTGCACCTTCGCTTTTACGAGTATGTAAATATTTGCGATTTTTGAAAGTGTGCTTAATCGCTGGTTTTTTGTGTGTATTTTCCTGCGACGCTGCGAGCCTGTTTGGTGATTTAAAAATGCTCAGATTTTAATGTGTACCTGTTCAGGATCTGTTTATGTCTGTGCAGATTAGTATTGAAAAGCTGAATTGTATCGCAGGAGTCAAGATTTTTTTATGTGTTTAATAGAACAATTAAAGCTCTATGAGAAACTATTTTGATGAATTTGTAACTACAATGATTTAAATAAGCAAATGATAAATTCTAGATACTCCATTCACACCTAATATACCTAAAGTACCTATAATACTTATATTTAATGTAATTATTAAATAAGCTTTTATTGTAATATTTAGAAGCAAGGAATAATTAAGTCTTTAAAAAAAAGTACCAACAGGCAATATTCAAAGTAAGATTCCAAAAAAAAATGCCGAGGACCAGAATTAAGAGACAGACAGAGAGAAGACGGCACACGAGGCAGACTTTCAAGAACCAACAGACACACACAGCGAGTGAAATATATCGAAGAGAAATTCCAGAATGCAATTGAGATTTTGACTTTTGGGACCTGCTTTTCCGCCCCGCGGAGACAACCCGCCGCGGCGCAGCAAATTTTTTTCTCTTTCTTTCTCTTGTTTTGTTCCCCGTAACGCTATCCCCCTGGCTAGCGACTAATTTATGAGCCAGACCTCAACGATAGTTTAAAGGCCAGACACCCATTGGACCTTTCGTTTGGCCGCTTTTTTTCCGTACAGTTTTAACGCTCCCGTTGAATTTTAATAGACTTTACCGAAATAATTTTGCGGTTCTTAAATTAGATTTTATGATTTTTTAAAACATTATATAAGTATAAGATTATCTTGATTATCTATTTTAGTTGCGAATAATAAAGTATAAAGATAATTGAAGAAAATATATATGTGTGTGGAAAATATATAAGGACTGGAGTTCTGGAGAAGATCTAAGAAGCTCTTCGAGAACTCGAGTGACGAAGGATTTGAAGGATTTTCTGGACCGACTGTTTTCTCTTCGCTTGTTCTGGGAAAAATCTCCTAAAACGATTCTCTAACGGAAAATGCAGTTTCAGCATGCAACCCTTGAAATGCTTCGAAACTAACGACATGAAGTAAAATTTTGTTTCAAATCTATAATGTTTAGCTCGTTACATTGTTGCTGTATTGCAATCATTTATACGCAATATATTTCTTGTGTGTATAAAATAAATTTGATGTTTATATATGAAGAAAATAATAAAAATTAGTCACATATAAATAGCAAAAACAATTATGTAGGAATACAAGAACATATTTGTCGTTAATGCGACAATCGCATCAGAGGAAAACCGTGCAAAGCGTGAAATCCTCGAGACTCACACACGATTGCTCCCGAAATAAAAAATGTTCTAGAATTCCTCAATGTATACACGTATTCGGTAGACTGCTTAACATCATCCGCCATCGCTGCCGTTCAAGCTTCTTGCAGTTGCAGATATCACGAGTGTAAAAGTTAAACCATACCTATTTAGTTTACTCTTTCGGGGCTATATCCAGAGTCTCTCTAAATTGCATTGGAGTTTCGCAAGTTTCAGCTGCGGGTAGAAAAGTTAAATGGAAGGGCGTTAGCGCTTTATCGAATTTACCTTCCTGACTTGATAAAACTGATGATTGATATAAACGGATGCGTTTGGACTACAAAGTCAGTTTCGCGTTTTAAACTGACTTCTCGAAAATTACGATACTTTATAAACACTATTGGATTCGCCCATTTGGTAACTTTATATCCAACTTTGAAAGCAAGTAAAAAGAACTTTGAAGTTCATTTTAAAATTAAATGTTTAATATGAAAAATATTGCATAAAGATATTATCTTAAGCCTTTATTGAAGGTTTAAAGAAATATTACAAATTATTCTTATTACAAATTAGTTTGGTTCTTTTTGGAATGTTAAGCAAAAGCAATTAATACATAAAATGACTTCGTTTTGAATATTTAGTCTCTACATTTAAAGCAGTAATACGTCGGGTATTGTGCCAAAAACTAGTGTATACGCACTACTTTTCGGTGTAGTGGCCGACTTAATTTAAATATATTAGTTTTGATGATTACAAATGGAATTTAATAAAAGCATATTGTTCTAAATAGAATTTAAAGATCGACTTATCAGTCCTTCTAAAGAAGTCTACTTGACTAAACATCAGATTGAGAAGAGAAGCGCATTATAGCTTTTAAAATCGATTCCAGATTAGATTATTACAAATACTAAACACGTAATCTTTATGACAACCAATATGTATTTGTGCCATGCTATGTCACGTGACTTTCACTAATTTCTTATTTCACCTCTACATAAAGTTTCACACTCTTATGGGATTTTTGATACGGCTTCCTTGAGTAAATAAACTGTATACCAGAAGAAATGATATCTAATTTATCACAAAAAAATCAACCCAAAAATATATTGACGCTCCATTGTCATCCGTCTACATCTGAAAGTCAACCCCTAACCAACCTCTTTTTCATCGTAGACAGAAGATTCGGTTGGTCAACTCAGGTGAAGCAAGACGGAAATTCAGAGTAAGGTAAAAAAGCAGGAGCGTTCTCGCTCCTATCCTACGGCTGCATATATATACGCATACGAGCAAACTCTCACCCCTATGCATTATGTGTGCGTGTGTGTGTGAGCGTGTGTGTGTACGCACGCTTCCTTTATTTTCTCGCTCGTTGGCTTCTTGCGCCCACTTCCGGCTGCCAGCTGGAACGCAATACGACACTGCCCAGGGCTGGGGGAGAGAGAGCGTAAAAGAGAGGAGGGGACAAAGGGTGCCAAGAGAGAGGCAGACAAAGAGTGAGAGCGAGAGAGAGAGAGAGCGCAGACACGAATTTTGTGCACGGAAAACGAATTTGTCGAGGACGCACACGAGCAGGGGCCATCCTTATATATATACATGTAGATGGTTCGATAACCTCGGATGGATATCGCAAGTACATAGGAGTCTTTTAATTATCTTAAAAGTTCAGAATTTGTGGCTGAATTGTGTGTGTGTGAGAGAGAAGACGCGTGAAAGTTTTGGGGGGTTGTCTCACTTTTTATGTACGCTTACGCTTTTATTTGGGTTCGAGAACGCAGTGAGGGATGTTATGTCTAAAAATTGTTAAAAGCTTATAGAAGCGGTGAAAACTTTACGGAAGGCTGTAAAGAACAGGCGTTAAATTCTTTCGAGGACCATTAATTTTTATTTATATACTCGTGCCCGAAATGTTACCGAGAAAAAGAAGGACGTAAACTGGGCTTAAAGATTTGAGGTAATATTATACCCCTGAAACAATAGGAAATAGGAAATATCTTACGTTTACGATTAAATTCCGTTCGCTTATTTACAATTCCACTGATTGATACAGTCTTTAAATAGGTTCAAGTTACCTTTAAAGTTTAAAGTTACTTTACTTAATAGTATTCATATATGATTCGAATCAAACTGAAATTACAAGTCATGCGAAGTCTTGGACAAAGAATCAAACCCCATCGAGAGCTGAAATTATAGAGAAATAAACTATAGCGATGGCATTTAACCCTTAAAGTCTCATTGTATACCCACTTCCAAGAGCCGCGTTCACAATTTCTTTCTTTCTTTTTTTTTTGTTTCACCTTGTCGTCTGCTCACGCATTAAACACACTTTACCCAACGAAGGGCGGCAGCATTTAAAACGCGCGTGAAACTGAACGTGCTCATGCACAAAGGTTGAAAGAAAAGCCAAACTGTGTGCGACTCTCCGTATACGTATGTATATACAGAAAGAAAGACATAGAAGCAAAATGAAAGAGAACGAGAGGAAATACAAGTGAGCGTTGCGTATATATATAAGCTGTTATTATTTTCAGCGAAAGTGTGCAGTACTATACGCGGAATTCATATTTATGCGCCTGCATAATTTATTAGTGACGAAGAATGGACTTTTAATTTTTTTTTTTCTCAAAAAGTTAATTTTTACTCGTGTACCGTTTGCTTTTCGATACAAAGGAGGGCGTATTATATGCATTTAAGTTTGTCAAAGAAGAAACTCTGGAGCGTGGCGGATTAAAGGAAATTACTTCTTCAACTTTAAATGAAATTGGAATAAGTGCGAAAAGTTACAATTTAACTATTTACCATAGGCTTCGATAAATAAGAAAACGCCATCTGGTGGTGGAGCCATTTTCACCTTGAGCAATAACAGCTATTGATTTTATCATTTATAAGGCAATCTTTCACCGCGAAGAATTATAGCGATCACTTTCAAATAAACAAACATTAATCTGTAAAAAGGCGATCGGCACTCCTTTATTTATTTATTTGTTTAAAAGCAGCAGAAGAGGATCATAAAAAGAGGCTGGAAGGTAAACGGAGGAGACGCGGGGCCATCATCGGAGGCTAAAAATAAAGCGGCACGCGCCGCGAGGGGGAGAGAGAGAAAGAGAGGAAATGGAGGAAAAAACATGAAAAATTTTTCGAAGGAAGCGCGCACAGCATTGCAGCGTCTATATGTGGAAAGGGAAAAAAGGAGGACTCGCTTCCTTCTTACGGTTTAATTTTGGACGTAGCCGCACGCCGCGGCACGTGTTCCACGTCAGATCGTATCGTTTCGGAACTCTGGAGGATTACATGCTTGCGGACTATTATAAATATATCCCCAGCCTGCTCTTCCTTTATCGATAAATATGACGAGATTGACTGGTTCCGATGATGCGCCAACAATTTTCTTGAAGGGGAGAAACGTATGTACGAAAATTGCACTACAATTGAGGTAGTCAGGACAGTTTATGCACCAAATATTTATTCGGTTATTATTTAATGATTTATTTTTACGTAGCCAACTTACGTAGTTTATAACTAAAAATAGACAAAATACCGAAAATGTGTATTAAATCTATACTGTAATTTAACAAGCAGTAGCTTACATTTTAACCAAATTACTAATTTACATTAATAAATCCAGTTATTTGTATAGTTTTCACCGTTTTGCGCCGTTTAATCACAATTATATGCATATGGTGTCTCAATTTGCGCTCATTAAACGTAACCTTCAATGCAATGTTCAGTTTAATTTTATTACAATATCGTAAATTTGCATATAATTATATATCGAGATCTGTTCATCATTTTTGATCTTACACATCGTATAAATCACTTTAATAGAAGTCGGCGAGTACTTAAAATTCTTGGCACGAAAATAAATGACTCTGTACCGGAGAAAATTACATAGGAAAAAAAAATTCGTGGCGAATTAAGATTTATTATTGGCCCAAAACTTGGAAGTGCGGCAAAAGTCCGGGACGCTATATGTAAATCAACTGAAAATATAATTCACGTAACCAAAAATTATTTTTCTTTTTCCATTTCATAGTTTTAAACTTACAACGAATTTATACAGAAATTCCAATTTCTTTAAAAGAAAATGTATAAAAATAATGTTGAATAAATGCACAGAAAATAATTTGCCAGAAGCTCCAGTTACTTAAAATTTTATAAAATACGTACAAGCAGTTTTAAAATAAAAAGAAACGATATCCGACAGAAATAAACGGCTGGCGCGAGCTTGGAAAAAATCTCGCAAATCCGTACTGAAGCAAGATTTATGCACTCTCGAGCCAAATCGCACAGCCAAAAAGGAAGAAGATGAAAAATTAGTGATAAAAGGGGAAGCATTTTATACGCATTCTCCGGTTCTCAAAACGAAAACTGCCGAAAAAAAAAAGAAGAAGAGAAACCAACTAATGAAGCCGTTAAATTAAAGCCGACGCCTGGAGTTTGAAAAGGGAAGCAACACTTAAGAATGTGACGTAAGGAAAGAATCATCCGCGCGATAACGAGATCTTCCTGCCTGGGCGCATGCGACTTATAAACTCTGAAGATATATTTTATTTTTTTAGTTCCAGTTCGTTTGCCGACGTAATTCTGCTTCTTTTTGTTCGCTCTTTAGTTCGATTTAATTAGGAGACTAATATAGCCGTGGCTTCACGAGGAATTTATTTATGGGCCTATTGTGGAGGAGATAAGCTGTACGAGGCGAGCGCTAAAATAATTGCATGCTTTATGGCTTTCGGATACTTTTTCAGTATTCACTAGTTCCCATATTTTAGATTTCGACGTTATACGAAATAATCGGTAACGAGAGTATAGGTGGGTTTTTCACGCAGTTTACTTGTTTTTTTTTGTAAATTACTAATTCAGCCGTGGATAGAAAATATTACTTTTATAAACTGAAAACTGTTAATTGATGGTGTAATTCTAGAACAAATATTAGATAGTAATGCTTAAAAAAATGAAATTTCTTACTTGACCTGTTCAGTATCTTTAATATCGTAATTGATACAAGTAATCACGTTATGACATGCATATTTCTTCTTTTATATAATTAGACATCTGAGTCACCTATTTCGTGGAAATTCAACTTTTCTGATTAAAAGTTCGTAAATATAGTTCAGACAATAAATTCTTAAAATTTTTATATAAATGATGTTCTCTTTTTTGTATACAAATTATTTACAAATTTGTACGTTAAAAAAATGAAAATTCCATAAGTAGATATTGTGTTCAAATATTACCAGAGATAATTAATTATTGACAACCAAGTCTTCATTAAAAACATCATTGAAAAACATTCAAAATTAGCTTTATCGTTTAACTTGTTGCCTTATAATATCGATCCTCATCTGCAGGTGTCGAGAACCAGTTTGTTTGAAACAAAATTAAGATTTAATTATTTTAATGATTACGTGTACACCGATTTAATTAGTTGAGAAGTTAACAAGTGCATCTTTTCTTTAATTAAAAAAGCGTTGAAATTGAAAATTATTATCATTCAGAATTTTAAAAATGTTTATTGCAAGAGCTTCACGAGTTTCAGTACACGATTCTTCGTTTTAATCGTATATTTACTTTATTTCACGATTCTCGACTAGTCAATCCACCTTATATTACTGTATACTGCACATTTATTTATGTACATTTATTTTTAAAGTAGGCGTCCAGCACATATATAAGTTTTCAAGTTTTATAATTCAGTAGCACATAAAGTTATTTATATCATTGGTTATTTTAAATTTATAAATAAAATTGTGATAGATAATTATTGCAAAACTGTCGTATTAAATTCAATAATATTTTCAATAATTCTTGAATAAAATTATTATTTAAGTATTAATAAATTAATTAACGGTATTATTGTAATTTTTATATTAGAATCACATGAAGTACATAACTACAAGTTTATGGTACATTCAAAGCCAGAATTTCTTCTTAAAGAAATTTCTTCTGAGATAAGTCTATCTTCTTCACTTTCATTCTCGAGCCAGAAATTTTTTCCCCATCGCACTGTCAGTTTTCCTCCGCGTCTTGCGTTGAGTTATAAAAAACAGACGCTGCTACCGTAGATATTTTCGAGACACTCGGGACTCGTACATTTTCTTTTTTACAACTCCGCTTCCTGACTGATGAATAAAGCAGAAACTGATGTATATGCATTATTATAAAAACGTTTGTTATTTTTTTCTATTTTTGGAGCTCGATTTGTGTAAAATGAATGTATGTACCATATAAGAAGATCAGTTTTAATGGTCTAGCTTTAGTTAATGTATTTTATTCCTGTAATAGATAATTAAATATTTTTGACACTAATTCCGAATAACGTACATGTTTATCGTTTCATACTTTTTTAGAAAAATAATTCTTAATTTAGCTGAAAAATCTATTGAAATTATTTTCATAATTTGCTTTATATTTTAAAGAACGATACAATCTTCTTTTTTTTTTAAAGTAAAATTATTTCAGATAACAAAACTAAAGGTTTTCACTATCCTATCTTTGACAGATGCTCGTGTAGTTGGCACTGGATTTTCTTTCGCGGCGTGGAGAATTGCATTTCTTGCTGGCTGCACGATCCTTCATTTCCATGATCAAAAGAAACGTGTATTCATATTCGCGCGTCTTTATGCCGCCTTTGACCCCATCCGAGCTCCTATACTCGCACTCACTTTGCGGTTTTCAAGACGGATGTGTGCGAACAGAAGGTCTGTATGTATTTTGTTAAGCCAATCGCCGGAAGCTAAACGTCCTTTCATTGCATCCTGATAACTTTATGCGAATCATTTTCAATTTTACCTTATTCTTTTAATTTCATTTAATTTACGGTATTTAAATTTAATTCCTACTATTTGCTGATGTTCCATTCCTATTTTATATATCGTTTGATCAGGATATTAAGAATTGCAAAATAACTCGCATACTTTATAAATATAAATTTGTTTTTACGTAAATTAAATTGCGTTTTTTCATTTTATAACATATGAAAATCAGAATTAGAATTTTATCAATATATAAAATACAGTCCAAATTGTTATTCGAAAAAAGTATTCTTATTTAAGATCAACCTATATTAAAAAATAAAAAAATAAATGGAAATTATTGTTTTATATTTCGAAGCTTTCATGCCAAGATTTTAATTGAACGGTTAAAAAGTCTTCCTAGAATAGAATACCGATTGATCATTTGACAAATTTTTAGTGATTAATCATGAATCTTCAGCGTTCATTCATTCGAAAGCTTTAAAACTTAACGACAGCCATACGATCTGGCGGCGCGGAATCTCATAAATAAATAAATGATCTTGGAATAAAAGCCAATATAAAACAGTTCCTCCTTTGAGAGGAAAAAAGCGCGTAGGCGCTTGTAGTCATGAATATTTATCCACGAAAATGTTTTAAAGAACGGGAGCATTCATTACTCTCTATATACTCGCCTCGAAATTCCAGCTTATTGAACGCTCGTTCTTAAAAAGAGAGGAGTAAAAAAATGAGTGGACGTTTTCTCCTCGCATTGACTTGACTCTCTTAATCGGTCGTACGTGCAATTCCGCGTATACGAGCGCTTAAAACAACACTCGAGAAGCCTCGCCGCGTAATTGCTTCGTCTCTGTACAGTCTTTTTTTATCTTCCTCTCTTTTTTCCTTTATATTTTCGACATTGCTACGATTTCCATCGCTCGCGGATCAATGCATCTTGTTCACGGGATTAGTAATTATTCTTTTAATGATCTTTAAAGCACTTTATTTATAGAAAAAGAGAAGGGATTGCTTCATTAAAACTGTAAAATAGATAATATTCCCGTGCGAATAAATTTACAGAAACTAATTCATATAAGTATAGGTGGTAATTAGATAATTGGTGTAGTACTTCAAACTTTATGTTTTAAGTTTTTTTTAACGAAAAAAGTAAAAATACTAATGTTTGTAGGTTGACAGGTAAGTTATATTATTTTTAACCTTCAAAGAATTAATACTTTAAATTTAAAAATAAACTGTTGTATAATATACCAATGAGTGTGCACAAATTAAAATTAATCTTATTTCTAGGTAGTTCTAATTATTTTTCTATTATCTGAGTAATTATAAAGCGTTAATGATTCTTTAATGTTGCCCTCATTTTTTAGTTATTTTTCTCGGAGAAAATACCATAGCTTGAGAAAACATTACTTAGGTTTTAGTACACTTTTTTTACATCCACTAAATGACATTGAACTCATCTTATTTTTTCAGTCACTTTATCTTTAGATATATCGACAAACTATTAGATAGTATCAAGCAATCCCCTTTCTGCAAGATTAATTCAAGCCACTAAAGCCAATATGCTTCCCCAAATCTCGACAACACGCACATTCCCACGTAGAAGCCATACCGTCTTCAACAATACCTACACATTGGATTGTTTGTACTCGACAAACTTCCACATGCGTGATTCACAAAAAAAAAAAACAATAAAAAATATACACAGAAGTTTCAAGGCGAGGGCATAAAGAAGGGAAATTATGCAAAAAGCGCGTGTGGGGCAGGGGGAGGGGAAGAGGGAAAAGAGGCCGTCGAGAGCTTTTCAGATGCAGAAGGTGACCGGTAGCATATGGTGGCATATGTCGCTCTCATACGTGTGGTTTCCTCCTCCTTTCGGTATATATATAGGAGGAGGGCGAGAGAGCAATTTTACGGAATTTTGAGGATGGCACTTCCGCAGTCGGTGAGACGAAACTCGGACTCTATACTTCAAATCACACCAACTTGATTCTTACTTTTTTCAATTTTTCTGTTTATAGTTTTTGGGCTGGGGATTATTGCTTAAGAAATTTTAGTAAAATTAAAATTGTGGAGCCAAACGCTTCGATGCATAAATACATTTCAATATTTAGCTATATACTCTTTTCTGTTCAAAGGAATAAATCTTGTAATAAAAGTAATTGTGCCCTAAAACAAACGGTATGTCATTTTTGTATTTTCTCCTTATGTTACTTCCAGTCAGGAGCTGCAAAATCATTGGAATGAAAATAAATAAATTTGTAAGCATCATTATTTCTCTACAAAAGACCGATTGCTCTTCGTTTGTCTAATAAAATGTTTGCTGCGTCTTTTCTAAAACCAATTTGTCACAGCTAGACTTTTCTATCGAGTGCATATTTTTAGACCGTTCGTATTTTAAAAAAAATACGTTTTCTACTCGTATATAATTAATCGTGTATAATTCAAAGTACTCAAAATATTTTTTTTAATCTCAGCTGCATATTCTCGCACTTGTTTGTACCACAAATTCTCTTTTCCTTGTTATAATTATTTAGAATATTTTATCATTTTTCATTATGAAATTGTATGAATATAAAAAAGAAACAAAGTATATAAAATTATTCTCTCAAAATCATTCATTTGTATTCTTTAAGCCTAAAATCCATTCGTTATTAAAAGATTCAATGACAATACCGGTAACATCACCTAAAATTAAAACTTTTCTGAATCTAATGTATTCGTATACAAATTTATAGCCGAAATATATTCCTCGATTAATAACAGAGCAGACGCAGTAAACAAGTCAAGCAGCAGGTGTAGCGTATAGTATATTAGGGGGTTTCGCGATCAATGGCCAAATAATGCTTCTTCTCTTCCCCGTGTCTCTTATAATTCGTTCATTTAATTCGCTCAGTTTGATTTTTATTTGCATTCTTGATTACGCTCGCCCGTTTGTATAGATATTACATCGTGTTAAATCACCCGATGGGGGAATGAACTTTCGAGCAGTTTACTCAAAGCTTTGTTTATATGTTGCATAACTATATACAATCATCAAAGATTTTCCCTGCTATATTTTGATCCTTGGCTAAATATCGTGTGTGTGTATGTAAATTGCATGATTAAGAAATTTACTTTTTCTTTCTGTTTGTTCACTTAATTTTTAAAAGTGTGATAAATTTTGATCTCACGATAATGAAAGTAGCGATAAAACAATCGGTAATTTAGTATAACCACTACACTGCGCTTGCATTATTATAGGCAATAAAGTTCCCAATTTCAAAAGCGTGTGTGTTCGTCGACTGCAACTTTTTCCCGTTCAGTTCTGCAAATTAAATTTTAATTAACTGCGGAAAAGGACGATAAATTCTTCTATAATTTATGCACTCCGGTAAAAGTGAAAGGTTATATAGCATTTTGCGAAAAAAACTGCGAGCCATTAAGCTTGTATTTTTCAAAACTCTATAATAATGGCTTTCCATGTATCGTCCATTTTGTGTAAAATTGAGATATTTATCAATAACAGTGTATGAAGCTTTTTAGTAATTTTAAGCATCTGCTGGTTAAACTATTTAATTTTCCATTTTTATTTTGAGAGGAATTGGAAAGAATTTGTATACAAACAATTAATTGAAATTATGTAATTTAATTAAAAAAAAATATTATAAAATACCAAGGTTCGATCCGCTTATTAAATCAACATTATTATAGCGAACAATGCGAAAAAACAATCATAAATAAAAACTCGTCTAGGCTAGTTTTATGCGCGAAATGTGTATAATCGAGACTGACGATTCATTTTACTCGTCGCGCTCGACTGCCTCGGACCAATTAACATCAGGCTTGCCGCTCTGTCTGTAAGTTTTACTGAAAATTCTTAAGCTCGTTGCAACGATGAGAATAGTAAAAGGCAGAGAAGGCAGGGATCGCTTTGCGCTTTTGAAATCAAAGATCTATGGAATCCTTCGTTCTTTTTGTCATTCCTCGTTTATACTTCTAAGTAAAAAGTATTATTGGAAAAAATGAAGATAGGAAGCTGGAAATGTCGGATTGAATTTCGTGTGATTAAATTATGATTGTGTATTTGAATAGTCGTTTCTACTAATTTGATACGAAAATTTAATTGAATAGATTAAAGTGAAAAAGATAAAATTTTATATTATAAGTTATATTGGTGAACAGAGAATTGAATACAATGTAAAATACTGTATTCATATTTTAACGATTTATGGATAACATTCAACTGCATCAAACAATAACAATATAAAAAAATATGGTAAAAGTAGAAATGAACAAATATTCAAGTGAATAGTATACAATGCAATTTTCCAGGAAAGTTTATATATTTCTATGCAGTGAAAAAATTGGATTGTATTTGGTATGAAAGGGAGTAATGCAGAGGTGTTCTATTCAATAGACTTACAGGATCAAGAAAACAAACTAAAAGAAAATCAAATCAAAGGAATAGTTATAGCAAAGCTGTAAAGAACAAAAAAAGATCTGATCTGCAAGAAATGATTAGAAGATTGGACAAATATTTAGATAGAAAAGGATTGAGTTTGAATAATGAGTAATCATAGGTAATACTTTTTAGAAAACATTACATTATCTATATGATAGTGTAAAGATAAAAGAAAAATTGGGTATGCAAAGGTTAATGGTTAGCAGAGATAAAATATACGAAACATATCTAACGAACATATTGAGGATGTGAGCAAATACTAATTCAGACTGAAAATTATTCTCCTTAAAAGAGACATCTCTTCATTAGCACAGTTCTTTTTGCTAATTATGTCGTATTCAAAGGTTATAGACCTAACCTCTATTAAAAATTTAGTACAATGAGAAAAACGCGATTTTTTTCGTGGTCACGTAGTTGACAAGCTGCATGGAACAGTACGAAACAGTACGAAAAGACTCCACGAGCTTTCTCTTCTCACTCTCCATCTCGGCTGGGCGTATCTAACCTCAAAGCAAAAAGAAAAGAAAAACCGAGTAGTCGGTGTCGTGATAGAGTATCCACCGCATAGCATCGCGGATCTTATACTACTCCCGCCCAACGTCACTGCGCCATTGTCGGCATTATGATAGAACGTGTACGTCTGTTAATTTCAAGCGAGAATTTATAATAAAAGTCAACACTTTCTAGAAAAATTTGATCAAAACATCGAATATTTATAGCCTCAACTTCAGTGAATGCATTATATTGAAAACATATTAAAATATAAAAATTGTAAAAGAAATTTTTACCAAAACTGGTAGTTATCTATCAGTTACTGTACCTAATTATCACTTAATAATTAGGTACAGTACCTTCATCTCGTGTGTATAAGGTAATATTATATTAAAATTCCAAGATAAAAGGTTATTTATTCTACGTAGAAAGATTATAAATTTTCTATCTCCCAGAAATTACAGTGAATTCTATTGATAACTCGCCCGGGAATTGCAAAAAGATTAATACAATCCTGAATTAATGATAGGTTAGGATCGTATTATTATTTTTGCGTCAAGGTTCCATCCGCGCGTCACGCCGTTAACTACTTCTGACTGCTATAAGAGAGTATATACAGTCTCCGCGTAACTTGCAATCATTAGCTAATAAATATTTTGCTTCACTCTTTTGATTTACCTTCGGTAAACGAGAGAGAAACCGCAGCACCTCGAAACGCAACTTTCACAAAGTAAATTAACGCACAGCCGATACGCGAGGATGGCCAAAAATGTCGAAGAATGAAATCAGTATTGCGGCCGTAACGATCATCAATTTTTTTTCTGGTTATTGGTTTATCCGCTCCAATTAAAGCTCCGTTTACTTTTCCAATGCCTCGTGAGTCATTGCTCAAAGCTTATACACCCGAGTTTTCGAAAGATACATTTATATTATAATATGAATGCGGCATGGTCTTTGTTAAGTGATATACTGTCTTGATACCGAATACGGTCTTCAATTTTTTCTACACACGGAATACTGGCCAAGCGCTGAGTGGAATAATAATTTTCGCTTTAATTAGATCAAATCTATAATAGCGAAAACACGACTACTTAACAGTAGATAGTCATTGCAAGTAAACTAACTGCTGTTGTCGCTTGGACTCGAAAATATTCCAGTAAGTACTGCGATATATTTAATTGTAGCAAGTGCCACCGTAATAGAGGGGAAAAATCGGTCATTTTTCATCATGACACGAAAAATTCAAGTCAAAAGCACGCATACGCGATGGTAAAACTTTTTTTTCGATATCCTTTTTCATTTCCTTTTATCCGGATTGGTAGCCGTCGACGCTACGCGATCGTATAAAATCGAAAGAGAAAGTCTCTATACTCCCAGGTAAGCAGAATCAAATCCTGAGCGTGTGTGTACGTATACTTATACGTGCTGCTCTCGCGGTCGCGCCGATCGATCGGTCGACCGGTTAATCAACGAGGCAGAGATGCCTGTTTTGCTCTCTGTCTCTCTGCTTGGCGCAGCCACGAGGAGGTTAGGTTACCTCACCGCTTGGCAAGGAGAGAGAAAAGACTTGAACAGCTCGTGGGATACGCTTCCTGATACGGATGATTTTCTTTTCTCTCGCGCTGTTTCAGCTGGAAAATTGTGTTTTTTCTCTTTCATTTCGTTTCTTTTTGCGCCGCGCGAGCTCATGTTACCAGCTAATCGGATTTCTCTGGCGCTCTATGTGTCCTATGTCATTGTTTATATTCGTATCTATATTTATGAATCTATCTATCGGATCGTATTATAAACTTTGCACAAGGATTTCTGGTCAATAGATCTCATTTTTTCGGTTATTTTGAAGGATTAATTTAGAAACGATTCATTTAATTATTCGTAAATAGAAATGTGACAATTTTGAGGTTATGTGTAACCTATATTTTTCTAATAAATCGCTATTTAAAATAGCTAAAAAATTTAATAAAATTAAAGCAATGAATATAACATGTATCACTTGCTTAATCTGAAACGTATAGTATTCTCTACAAATAGAAAAAAAAAAAAAGAATCAGTTCTGCAAAAATAACAATAAATAATTTTTAATTAGCGTTTGCTCTTAACGATTTTACGAAAAACTGTTCAGAAAAACAATGACCTCTCAACCTTCAAATTATCATAAAACACGAGGAAATTCTCGATCTGTCCATTTAAAACCGGTGCTCTTCCATGAGCTTCCGAAGAAACAGTTTGTATCTGGCTCTCCCTTATATACATTTCGCGTCCGGTATGCGCTCTTACGTATACGCCTTAGGCAAGGCAAGGGAGCATAATCTCTTCGTTCGCTCTCTCCTTTTAGCCTAGCGCAGCAGAACTTGTGCAGCGTGCAGCGCGTAAAATCCATCCCATGGGAGACGATGCCTCTGCACATATATATACGTTTGTATATACCTGAGTCAGCTGTCCCGCTGTACCACACAACAACAACGCAGTATATACCTACAGCCATAGGGCTCCATCTCTCTCTCTCTCTCGCGCGCGCTCTTGCCTGCACGAGAAGGGAGGCTTTTTACTTTGCGAAAGTGCAAGAAAGATAGAAGAAGTGTTCGCGCGGCTCTATGAACTGGACACCCCTGGGATAGAATACTCGAGGTTCGGGAGAGTGAGAGTAAGAAAGAGAGGGTGAAAGAAAGACAGAGACAGACGTAAGAGAGAGAGAGAGAGAGAGAGAGAGAGAAGCCTCAGCTGTTTGCCCATGGAAGCCTTAAGAGAGATATAGTTTTACCTCCCGCCTTTATCTTTCTGTTTTTTTCTGCCTATTCTCTTTTTCTCTCAATTTCCTTTTACGAACTTGCTTGTTACTCCTATTTCTTCGATTGCTCTATTTTATTGCTTTATTCTGCATTTTCTTCTATATTTTCCGAATATTTTGATTATTTAGCTGAATATTTTCCAATTTTATCTTATATTTTATCCTAATAAGCTAAAAGCTTTTCATTTATTTTGTAGTTAGGATGATTCTCTATATACTCAAGTTAATTGAAATACTTGAAATTTGCTATTTATATTTTTAAACATTTTTCTAAACCAATTCTCAATCGACGAAAGAGTAGTATTGTTTAACTATTTTAATAAGCTGAAATTAAGCTTGAAGCAAAAAGAAATCTTTATTTCAGGTTGAAATTCGACGTCGCTCAAACTCATTAAAGCCTAGCGCGCGCAAGTATATAATCTTCTCGAGCCAATCGCATTGTCGCGCCCGCGTGGTGTAGTGTAACAAATGGCGATATGCTAATGAAGTCTTCATTCTTTTTGCTGCCTCTTTCACCATCTGTACTCGACGGCGACATATAGAAGAAGGAGAAAAAGAAATAAGAAGACAACTAAAAAAAAGGAAGGAGCGAAACTGGCGTCGCGCTTCCTTCCTTCTTATTTTCGTTTCTCTGTGTGCTTCTCTTCTGCTTTCTTTTTTTTTCGTCGTTCGATTCTTCGATTTTTACTTTGACATTGTGAATAGATCCTCAAAGACGCCTACAAAAAAGCAGAAAATGACACAGACACGCGTGCAGTATGACCACTTCAAAGAACGAGGCTCCGCGAGAAATGCAAAAAGGAAATGGCCAAGGCGACTCGACGCAATTTCGAGACAGAACTCTCGAGAGGTTCGCGGAATCGTGGAATTATCATCAACGCAATAGTCGAGAAATCTGAACTTCAGATTTGGGATCATCATAAATTAAAAAACTATAATTGAGTTCGTAGGTCAAGTATAAAAGCCGATACAACTGAGACTATAGCTGTACTTAAATTTAAGCTTAAATTTTGTTTAAACTTTATTCTTGCATTTTTGCATCAGTACTTGCATATTTAGCTTAAAGACATTTGATTTTGCTAAAAAAAAATCTTATTAAATTATTATACGCGTTTATGTACTTGGCGTTGAAACTTTATCGTCGATTAAACTTAATAATCTTTATTTGTAAACATAAATTTACAGGCATCGTAAGAATTAAGAATCTATTTTTCATTTAATGAAAACATAATTTTTTTAAATCCATAAAAGTAAAAAATAAGTGGTTTTCATTAGATGCTTAACGAACCAACAATTTTTACTTCATGAACAATATTCCATTAGTATATACATTAAAATATTTCCAATAATATCCACATTTAATCACCTATATCAAGTTTCAATCCAAGTAAACCAATCTCACAAACAAAGAATCAATTACGTACAATTTTGACCTCGAAGCTGAGCACAAAAAACCAGAAGCGTATAAGAAGTGAATCCGAAAACGCGTTGCTCAATCGCAGTAAAATAAAGTCCGTTCCAGAAGAGGAAACAACGCTTCTCCCTTCTAAAATGACTTCTCTCTCACTCTTTCGTGTATGCGGCTCATGCAGAGCGCGAAGGACTCCGTTTTTTTATAATTGCTCGATTCGCAGCTCGGCGAGCAGCGCCCGGAAGTCCGAGAATGCACCGTTACGCGTTCCTCTAACGCAAAAACTTCCCGGTAAAAGCGTTAACTTGCTTTTATTTGCTAGTATGTTAATTAAAAGCATATTTGCACTTGTCGTTGGAAAAAGGGAAAACAATAAATATTGTATGTTTTTCGGTTGATTTTAAAAAAAATTTTTAACCTCGTAAGTTCGTACAACAAATACGTATAGTTCGATGCAGAGTTTAATCTATGCAAAATATTTTTTTAAAGTTACCGATGGTAGTTCTTCAGCCAAATCAAATGTATTCGCTCCCGTGATATTGATTTTTACAAGTTACGCCCGCAAACAAAGGAGGTATTTCAACTGATAACGAGAAACGAAATATATATAAAAATATAAAAGAGAATGTGTAATGGTTTCGCTTCCAGTACAATGGCTCGCGGGAACATTAATTACGCGCAAATATACACGGGGCGAAGGTAAAAATCAATTTTCGTCGTGCGTGTGCTCGCCGCGCCTCCGGCACATTTTCGGCTTTGCCTATACACATATAATACACATGTTGTACCCTCCGCTCTCGCTTCGTTATAATACGTTTACCTTCCGCGGAATTTCGGACCTAATCAAAAAGTCAAATGGTCCGTGCGTCAAACTGGAGTTTTTAAAATTGACTATCGACGCTCGTAAAACTAACATGGAAATATAAAATGTAATAATACAGTAATGAAAAGTCGCGGATTGTCAGACACAAAGTATTAGTTTCGGAGTTGACAATTATGAATG
Organism: Megastigmus stigmatizans; assembly: GCA_900490015.1. Lineage (NCBI taxonomy): Eukaryota > Metazoa > Arthropoda > Insecta > Hymenoptera > Megastigmidae > Megastigmus > Megastigmus stigmatizans. Next base: position 812 of record UELV01097037.1, on the reverse strand, counting down.
TGGTGCTGCTGTACGTTTAAATCTTATATATGTACAGTGTTTCAACACTTTTGATGCTTGTAAAGATTAGTTAAGCGCGTTCGTGTATTTTCAGTTTTTCGGTTTAACGTTTTTCTAGAATTTTCTGTGACAATTCGCCTGCACTATCGTATATTATTCTGAACTAATTTTACAGTACAAAAATTATTCAACGATTATTTTTGCCTTCGATTCGAAACCCTCAAGTTAAACATGCACCGTTAACATATATACTTCAAACCAGTGAATTACATTTAATCAAAACTGTTATACTTTAGTTCGTCTCCCTTATAAACAAAAAGCGACTTTGAATCAACTTTCCCTGCAGTTCTTCATTAAAGCAAGGACAAAAGTTGCACAACTCTCCGCGTGAAATTCAACATTTGCAAACCTAACTTTTCATTCCGAATGCTCGAGCGAGCCTCAACTCGCGCATAGGCAAGCCGCTTTTAAACGGCGATAATATTAGAAAATGGCGGGACCCCCAGGTGAACAACGTCCCTCCTTGTGCAGGATTAAGAGCCCACGGCCGCACACACGCACGCATGCACTCACACACAGAGAGAGAAAGAGAGAGAGAGAGAGAGAGAAAGAGAGAGAGTGGCTACAGAGAACGAGAAGAGTTTCAACAGTTCGCTCGCTCTCGAGCTGTTTCCCACGCCGAGATGCGTCTCGCGCCTCCTCGTGCTCAGGTAAACGCCTCGAGGTGAGGTTAAAGAGAGACCAAGAAGAAGAGGGGGGAGAAGAGGCTACATTTTTTTCTCGCTCCTCGAGAGAGAGAGAGAGAGAGAGAG
>UELV01097036.1:0-12913 GCA_900490015.1 Megastigmus stigmatizans | reverse complement strand
ATACATATACATATATATATATATATATATAAATTAAAACTATAAAGCTGCTGTTTATACGTTTTTTTGCATCGACACGCTTTCACATAGACTTGAAAAAAGTCATTGTAATGACGACGATTTCAAAGCTCTAATATTGCAGTTTACGCTAAATATTTTTATTCGGTTTAGATAACATATTGAGTGAATAATAACGTAAACTTGTGCAAAGATAAGACACTTTTAGCAGCTGTATTTACGAATTATAAAATGATATGCTCTCACCCACGTGTAAAAAGTTTTTTAATTACAGGTAACCTTTTTTTTTAATTTCAGCGTAAAAATATTTTTGTCAGTACAAAACAAAATCGAGCCTTTACAACAAAATTCGTAATCCTGCAATTTTATTTTAAAGTTTTTATGCTAAGTCATAATTAGATTTTATTAATAATATGTATATTCATCATCTTTCAGAAGTGGATATTGATCAATATATCATCGGCGAGATTTTATATTAATTAATACAGAAAACCAATAAATCATTTATCATTTATTATCTGCCATATCGATTTCTTGTCCACATTTACAGGGTTCGAAAATAGTGTCTATAAGCTTAAGCGTTTGTCACTGAATAAATATATCATATAATATGGTCTATAATAATAGACACGAGCTATAGCTTATTTCTTAGTAACTACCTGAAAGCGCTAGTGTAAATCACTTTAAGTGGTACTACTACTCTTTCGTGTTAACTATTATCATTTCTCAGAGTCTGATAAAATTGCTTTGTCCACAAGTGCATGGATGTTCTGCTGCGATGCTAGATATTTTTCTTTTTAATGCCATAGGATATAATGCTGCTTCTTTATTTTTCTTAAATTTTATTCTTTTTAGAGATGAGAAATAATTATAGGTGTACCCGTTATGCGCGCGCGTAGATTATCCGCAGTTATCAGCGTGTTGGCCTGGAGGTATATGAATTGTGTTATTTCCTTCCATTTTTAATGATATAGGAAATTTCCAAGAAAAGTTACAAACGCGTTTCTTTTCTTCTTCTCGTATAATATACAAAAATAACTTGTAATGGATGTGTTATTCTTTTCTATATAATTTGTAAGAGAGTAACTGTTTTTTTATTACAACTTTGTGCTGCAGCAACAGGTATCTCAAACTATAACGGTTTTCGTTTACTTTAAACCTTTACAATATCTAACAATTATAGGTTCGAGTTAAAAAAATTTAGCGAATTATACATTTTTCCAATTATAATCCTATTATGTAAATATTTGAATTAAGTGTCCTATAAATATTATAATAAAGATCATACAGGGCGAGGAAAAAATATGGAAGCCCCGGAAAATTTTAGAGGATGGTTACTGAAATAAAAAACTTAAGGTCAGATCTTAAGTAATTTTTATCAGGGAATTCAATGGTGACCTTAGATTTGACCTTGAACCTCATCTTCAAGGTCATTTTAAGGTCAGCTTTTATTTTTTAAATGGGAACCCTTATTTTTGACATGAGCAATCGAAAGAGCGGGAAATTCTACGTTCAGATATGTATTGAGGTCTAAGGTCAACGTTACTTCAACGGGTAAAATAGAGGTGAAGCTTATGTTAGTATGAAAATCCCGGCAAATCTTGCAGGGGATTAGTGATTAATATAAAATTTCAATTTTTTCAAAGGCAGAATTCTTGTATTAGTGTTTCTCAAGTTTTAAGGTCTTTTTCTAATATTTTCGAGTGTTAAAAAGCGGCTAGCTAGGTGTCTAGCGTTTCAGCTATCTATTTCTGAAAGTTTAATTTTTAATAAATATTCTTTCGTTTTTATAGTCGAAATATTTAGTATAAGGTAGAGATTTTTTTGCATTCTATTTCTCTCCGCAGTTTCTTGGTCAGTCTCCTTCACTAACTAAAGAAAACTTACTTTATATTACTTAATCTGTTGATCGGAAAAAGCGCCCCAAGTGAGAGTCGAGGGCAACTCACTTTAAAAAAGCACCCCAAGTGAGAGGCGAGGGGAAGTCATTTTAAAAAAGCACCCCGAAGGGAACAGAATCCTTCTACGTCCACGTCGTTTTTCCTGGGTAGCGCTAAAAGAAGGATTCTGGTTTGAAAAAATTGAAATTTTATATTAATCACCAATTTTCCGGGATTTTCATACTAGCATAAACTTCACCTCTATTTTACCCGTTGAAGTAACGTTGACTTTAGACCTCAATACATATCTGAACGTAGAATTTCCCGCTCTTTCGATTGCTCATGTCAAAAATAGGGGTTCCCATTTAAAAAATAAAAGCTGACCTTAAAATGACCTTGACGGTGAGGTTCAAGATCAAATCTAAGGTCACCATTGAATTCCCTGATAAAAATTATTTAAGACCTGACCTTAAGTTTTTTTATTTCAGTAACCATCCTCTAAAATTTTCCGGGGTTTCCATATTTTTTCCTCGCCCTGTAAAATATGGATAAGATTTGATTTGACACATATAAATTGAGATTGGAAAAAGAAAGATAATAACAATATCATCCTGCAACTACTGATTTTCAGCTCGCCGTGGCATTACTACTGCGACGGTGGTCTCTGCAAAAAGGCGGAGATCAGTGAAAACGTAACGTCGCCTCTGGCCCTTAGCGTGTGCCAATTGTTCTGCGGCGAGGCAGGCGGAATATGGCCAAAGCCCACGGGACACATGTCACTGGGCAATTTCGTCGCCAAACTGAATCTCGACGACGTAGTACTCAGCGGGGTCGACCATCGCAGCAGTATCGGCCAACTCTTGCAGGCCAACGTCGATCGTCTGAAGAAAAACGCCAAGAGCTTGGCTGGAACTAAGAGCCTCGGTGGTGGATACGGACTTACCATTAACGTAGCCACCGAATCCGACGTCCGAACCGCCAAATTGACTTTGAACACGCCCGAAACTTACACACTGCAGATTTATCAGCAAGAGAACGGAAGGGTATTTCGATTTTGCTCATAATTATTGATATATGTGTATATCTAATATTTCAGCTGTATAACCCGCGATTGATTAATTCATGTATAGGCTTTTTAAAAATATCAGATTTTACAGTTTTATCTGGTCTTGTGCAGTTTGGACTGGATCAAACTATATAGAATACCATAGAAAGGCGCGTTATTCATATATATGTGTGTATGAAGATAAAGCTGTACTTTTACTTTGTATACAGCTGAGTGCAGACATCAGCGGTGAAAGCTATTTTGGCGTACGTCACGGGCTGGAAACACTTTCACAGCTAATCGTCTTTGACGATTTGTACGGTGAGCTGAAAATCGCTCGCGATGTCTTCATCAAGGATGGACCATCATTTCCCTACCGTGGTATTCTCCTAGACACAGCGCGAAATTTCATGGACAAAACCTCTATATTGCGCACCATCGAGGCTATGGCCATGTCCAAGCTCAATACCTTCCATTGGCATATAACCGACTCGCACAGCTTTCCATATGTGAGCAGAACATTGCCGAAAATGTCGAAATACGGTGCCTATACACCGGAAAAGATTTATACCGAGCACGATATTAAAGAGATTGTCGAATTTGGTCTTATTCGAGGTGTACGCGTGTTGCCGGAATTCGATGCTCCAGCTCATGTTGGTGAAGGATGGCAATGGGTAAGCTTGCGGCATTTCCATTTGAAATACCTACTGATTTTGAAATTGAAAAGAATAAATTATAAAATAAAATTCTGTTTATAAACTGATGTATAGGTCGGGCACAATGCAACGGTCTGTTTCAAAGCCGAGCCCTGGCAGCGTTACTGCGTCGAACCACCATGTGGACAATTGAATCCAACGAGCGAAAAGGTGTACGAGATCCTCGAAGGTATATTCACCGACATGCTGCGCGACTTTCAGCCGGATTTCTTCCACATGGGCGGTGACGAAGTCAACATCAACTGTTGGAACTCGAGCGACATAATCAAGGACTGGATGACAGAGAAGGGTTGGGATTTATCAGAGTCGAGCTTCTATCAGCTCTGGGATCACTTCCAGTCGAAAGCTTACGATAAGCTCACCAAAGCGAACAATGGCCAGGAACTATCGGCTGTACTGTGGACCAGCGGCCTTACCAACAAAGAAAACCTCAAGCATCTCGATCCTAAAAAGTATATTATACAAATCTGGACTACAGGAACTGACGCTACCATTGGCAGACTGATCAAGAACAACTTCAGAGTTATTTTCTCCAATTATGATGCTCTGTATCTGGATTGCGGGTAAGTAGTGTCATAAATATATATATAAATACAATACGAAAAGATGTTGTTGAAACATAGTTTTCATTGCGTAATGAATTGTTTTAGATTTGGTGCTTGGGTTGGAGAAGGTAACAACTGGTGTTCACCGTACAAAGGCTGGCAAAAAGTTTACGACAATTCCCCCATGAAAATCTTGGAAAGTCAGGGCTTCTCGCGACAATACAAGCATTTAGTCTTAGGTAATTAATAGATTCAATTTTATCTATATTTACTTGCAAATCCATAAAATCTTTTATCAAAACTTTATACATTTTTAACGAACAACTTCGTCATTCATAATTCAAATAGTTACTTTCTGTTTGTAATTACTGTTTTAAATTAAAATTTCTTCGTCTATTCAGTGAAAATAATTATAAAAAATAATTACTGTTAATAATCCGATTCCTTAACATGTAATAATTGATGCAACAATTCGATAGGTGGAGAAGCTGCTTTGTGGTCGGAACAAGTAGACAGTACATCGGTAGACTCTCGATTGTGGCCTCGTTCAGCGGCGATGGCCGAACGTTTGTGGTCCGATCCAACCTCATCGTGGATTCACGCCGAGCAGCGAATGTTGAAACATCGCGAAAGACTAGTGCAGCGTGGTATCTTAGCCGACAGTTTGGAGCCTGAATGGTGTTTGCAAAATCAAGGCCATTGTTATTTGTAGCCATTGACATTCGGCAACTGATTATGGAATAAGTAAATTCTTAACATTCATCGATATGTGGATTGAGATAGATATGATTTTTGAAAATAGAGAGGGAGAAAGAGTATAATATTTAAGAGTACGAAAAACTACAGTAAAAAAAAAATGGCTGTGAAAAAAAAACAAGTTGTTTTTCATACTTGAAACAAGTTTACAACCTGAATGTATCCATAATATACTTAAATAATGTACATCAGTTTTTTTACCTTTGTACCGACTTTTAAGACTTGTTTAACCCTCAGGGTGCGGACTATAAAAAAGTTACTATCTATTATAATACGGACTCGGGTAAGCGTTAACCCAACGATTTTTGCGGCTCGTATTTTCGACTGTAATACATACATCAAGTTCAACAATGTTTTTTCAATAGATAAATAATATGCTCCGACTATTTGTACTTTTAAAAAGCTAAAAGGACTCTTAATAAAAAAAAATATTTATAATACAACAAAATTAGTTTGATTCAGTTTACACTATATTTGAATACATATTTAAATTAGCATTAAAGGCCAAGATTAAAATTCTTAAAAATAAGAGTAAATAAATATTAAATTTAAATACATCAATTTATATTAGAACATCTTTTTTTTTTAATTTTTTGTATTATTAAATGGATTACGAAATATTCTTGATAATTATAACCCAATAACTCATACCATTAACTTATACCTACAACTATTATAATATAAAGAAAGTTTATGGGTACTAAAATAAATAAAGATATAATGTAGATATAATTTACATTATTTTATATATTTAAAGTGAGTTATATGATACAATAACATTATTACTTTTACAATTATTGTAGAATTCATGCTCATAAATTTATTGAGATTTCCAGATTTATACAAAATAATTTATGAACACAAACAGAATATCAATATCATGTTATTTATTTTACACGCATTACACACAAATATAATAATGTGTCATACAGTTCTCAATTCTATCGTACAGTATCGAGTGGAAAAATCCTGCATGTCGGCTTATTAAAGAATATAAAAAGTTAAAATAAAACATAATTTTGAACTTTAATTAATTTTTCATAATATATTTGCATAGATACCAGAAACAACAATATTAATAAATTTAACATAAATCCTACATTAATAATGTTTTTTTTCAAAACCAAGCGTAAAAGTAAGAGATTTCCATAAAACATGGAGTTAATACAATTTAATACATTTTTATAGCAGCGTCAACGCTACATTACAATTATATTGCTGTTTTAAAAGTTCCAATCAAATCATAGAATACCTCATTGCTTTATCGTTGGTCTTATTTGATTTGCAAAATTGTCCTCATTGAATGCATTCCAAATTTTTTGAATCATTCAATTCTAACTAAATTAGGCACTTGTTATAAAATGTTTAGAATATAAAAAATATTTTATTTACATAACATTATATATCTATAATTCTCTTATACAGGTTAATACTAATCTATTTATTTTTAAAAATATATTGAGTTCTTATCAAAGCATTTTCTTTCATATAATTAGTATTTCTAGTACATTTTTACATACTATCATTTAAGTTTTTAAGGTTTTCATTTCTAAATTATTTTAATTTCAAGTAAAGAAATTTATAATTTACTACATGCGCACCAGTACACAAAATCAACTTAATACATATAAAAATGATTACTTAACTTTCAAATCATATGTCTCTGAAAAACTTATTTACCTCTACAAAATTATGACAGTAGACAAGTATAAAGTACTTAATGAAGTAATAATTTTCAAATAGAATAAAAATGACGTTTTCATGTTAAAATTATGATGCAATGCTGTTAGTTTTTAAAAAATGGAGTACATATAATATTTACAATCGCCTTTGACCTTTAACATAATTAATTTGCTATTGTACAGAATTACTGAGCTACCTGTACAGAAATTATTGCGCCAAAATATCTGTAGCCATAAATTATCAGCTACTTATATGATAAAAAAAAATATGTACACAGCCTTTATATCACTTGTTAAATTAAATAATTTATGACACTGAATTAAACGAAAATTTTCTGAATTTAGATTTATCAATATATTTTATATTTATAAACGAAGCTTATGTTATATTAGTTAAATTGCATTGAAAAAAAATAAAAATTCAGAAATTTTAAATCAATCTGTTAAGTAGTTAATTTTGTTGGTCACAAACCTCAAATTGTTCAATAATTGATTAATTTATAATGAAAGTTAAAATTCAAGCCTTAATAAATATAGATTTTTTATTAGAAAGTAATGGTCATTTATAAATTATTTATACATTACAATATATATATACATTTAATTTTAGGTCTTTATTACATTACGATTATCCCGGATATTGTACAGAATTTACCCTTTAGAATCTCACTACTTTGAGACAACACACTTGTTGAACTAGTAACACATAATGTTTCTGACAAAATATCTTGATTTTACTACGGTAAATAATATTTGCGTTTGTCAAGTATGAAAGCGTTATTTACGATCTATAGATAAACGAGGTTTACGGAAAATGTTACTAAGTCTACTTTTTCGTCGTGGTGTTTCTGTCGTATTTCGTGTTCGATCTTTTCGTTTTACTTTTTTGCCAGTTAATAAACTTTGACTTAAACTATCGTTAAACACTTCTTCTGAAGTAGATCCTGTTTTAATTTCATCCTCAGTTAAAGGTACAGGATGGAATTGCGTTTCTACTGGATAAGATGATTTTAGATGAGGCTTACATTTAGCATTTCTCATTTGTAATATAGACAATCTATCAGTTTCAATTGTAGAAGTATTTCTGGACATTTGCATATCAGTAAGATATGTTGTATCAAAAACTTCTCCCTCTTCATCTTCAGTCCTAAACGCATTTCCCATTATTTGAAAACCTCTAACACTTTGCATTTTATTCATAGATGACTGATCAATTGAATGTCGCACACTTCTATCAGCATGAATATTTGTAACAAAATTTTCTTTGTTATCAAAGCTTTTAAATTCATGGTTCATGGTTCTTGTCTTTTGGATTTCACTATCATCTTTTCTAGTTTTTAGTTCCTTTAATTTTTGGACAAATCCTTCTTTTTTCTGTTTTTCAATAATTAATTTTTCTCCAACATCCCACAGTTGTGTAGTTAATTCACTGATATGTTTTTTATATTTTTTCAACTCTTCTGTATGTTTATAACATTGATTTTCAATTTTTGTCTGTAAGGCTTCAAGTTTATTAGTTGCTGCAATTTCTTGCTCCTTTTTTAGCATAGTAATTTGATTGTTGTACGCAGCTTTCATTTTCTCTTTCATCTTTTCAAGTTTATTTTCATACTTTTCGTGTATTTCCTTTAAGTAATTTTGAACCTGTGGTGTTTCAATAATATTTATATTATCATTAGATGATGCATGAATATTTGACATTTTCTCATCCTTAACTGAACTTTGAGTTTCAACTTTTATGTTTCCCTTTCTGGCTGAATCTTCACAAATATCCAAATTTTTAGCATGATTATCTTCAGGTACATTTGCAGATGTAGAGTTTAATTGATATTTTCTTTCATATAATTTAATTAAATATTGGAAATTGTTAATTCTTCTTTTAATATCAATAATTTTATTTTTTATATACTTATTATGCTCTACATTTAGTTTACTGTCAAAAATCGACGAAAAATCTGATGTAGTTAAGAACAATTTATCAATACTTTCGTGCAAAATTACTGTATTAAACAATGCAGTTTGACAATCTTTACTTAAAAATGTTACAAACTGTACAGCATTAATAAGGTTGAGAATCAAAACTTGTAAATGTTTTAAACCAGCATTTTTTATTTCTTTTTCAATTATGCTCTTTTTTACAAATAGCTGCTTGAATTCTGGTTGGATACAAGAATTATGAACAGAAATACTATTTAACATCTCTAAAACATAACACCAATTTGTTTTTAATAATGTTAATACTTTGTTAATTTTGAAATTATAGCTTGTGCATTTAAATAATGAGTTCCAAGTTGATTTTAGTGATTTTAAATTTAAATGGTGCAACAAAACTTGATTATATTTATTTTCAGTTTGAATGCTTTTTGAACATGAACCTTTACTATTTTGAACAGTTACTGGTGTATTTAAAGCATTATTTAAAATACAATTATCCTCAGTAATATTTATTGAGGGAGATCTACATGCATCAAAAGGATTTGTATTTTTTCTAAAATTACTTTCTAGAAAACGAAATAACTCTGTATTATTTTGTCTATTATTAAAAGAACAAATGTATTGCATTATTTTGAAAAATAAATGGTTAAAATTATAATTTTCACTTGGTTTTGCTTCTAAGTTATTAGTAATTTCTTGTAGTAATATTTTAGAAAAGCAATATAAATGTGTATTCCAATTTTCTATAAGCATATTTTTATTGAGATAATTAATATTTGTATTTGTTTTATATTTTTGTAAAACATTTAACATGTCTAAGCTTGAAGTTTTTGTAGAAGTGTAATTATCAGTATTTGTTTCTTTGCTAAATGTAAAATCAATATTGCTTATTAATCCCTTTTCATCTTTATCAACATCAGACTTGTTCAAAAAATAGAAAAAATTTGGCTCAGTACTATTTTTGTTAAATTCATTTTTTAAAATGTCCTTGAATGAATGTTTAACTTTATTTGAAAAAAAATTATCATTATCTTTTATAGCAATGAGATTGGATTGTTCTTCTACCCCAAAATCTTGTTTAAATTTGAATTCATTTAGGTTTGCTTTTTCTTCCACATTTACGCATTCTTTTTCATTTACAGAATTAATTTTAATATTATTAATAAATAAAATATCAGTCTTCCCTTTTAGTTTCATGTATTCTTCCAAAAGTATGGTAAGAAATATATTTATATACCTAAATTTATTCTGCATATTCACTAATTCCTTTTTACTATCTTGCAGCTGAATTTCAATTACAGAACTTAAGGGTTCACTTTTATTTAAAGACATTTCAGAAATTACCTTATCATCTATTTCAAAACTTTGATTATAGAAATGTGCATTTGATTTTTCTTTCAAATAAGTGCTTAATTCTTCATGTCTTATCTTTAGTTCTGTTAATTCATCATCCTTTTTCTCTATTTGAAGTACCATTGACTCTATTATTTGCTCATTATTCATATTTTCGGTCTCAACTATCTTACATTTTGCTTTGTACATTTTTATTTCATTCGTCAAATGACACTTTTCATCTTGAAGTAGACAATTATCATTCTGTAATTCGGCAACATATTTTTCCAAGCTTCTTAATTCTTCTTCATAAGATGGTTCCAACTTAATTATTTTTGCATCTTGTATTTCATAAGATGCATTATTCATATCATTTTTAGAATCTTCTTCACGCAATAATTTTATTTCTGATAAAGTTTCTTGTAACTTTTTTTGTAACTCCTCAATTTGCTTTTGTTGACTTTTAATATCTTCAATAAGTTCTGATTTTTCATAACGAAGTGTTTCAATCTCTGCTCTCAAGTGTCTTAATTGCCTAGTTTGTTCATATATCTTCTTATCACTATGCACAGATCGAATAGCGGGAGAATTGAAAAATTCTTCCAATATACGTTTAGGTTTTGCTGAGAAAGATTTTACATCTGTTCTATTTGGAGGTAAAAATATATTACAAAGATCTTCACCAGTTACATGTTTTCCTAATGGATAAATAGATTCTAAAATTGATTTTATTTTACTTTGCATATCAGGGCATAAATTTATGCATAATGATTTATGATAAATCGGTTCTAAAGATACTCGAGATAAAATTAATGATGCAGTATATAAATTTTCAATCACATCATTTTTGTTATTAAATTTGAAGCTTGGGTATTCTTCTTTTAAGTACTGAAGAACCATACTTTTTTTACTGTCATTATACTCTTCACAATTCCAAGGTTTTACTTTAGCAATCAAATTATAATAAATGTTACCATCTTGTAATTCTTCTACAGTTTTAATGCAGTGATTGGTGTTGTCACACAGACAATTGATCCACCGCAGAATAATATACTCCCAAGAATCCATTTCTTTTCATTAAAGCTGATTAGACTTTATGGAAAAGGTCCTGGAAAGAAAAGTATTAATATTATATATAATTGATAGAATTCACATATTTAAAAAATGATCAATTAATTAGTCGTATGCAATCAATATATTATACAAAACAGATATTTTTAATATGAAATTATAACAGTTTGTATATTTCTATTTTGCAATAAAATAAAATAGAATATTATCTAGTAATTATTCTAAAGTATGATTATCATTTATAACTATAATTTTCAATAATCAATAAAACCTGGTTCAATTTAATGCCGAAGAAAAATAAAAATTATAATATTTAGTTCAGTTTATTTAAGAAAATCAAAATTAATTTGATTTTTCATAGTAAGGTTTTAAAACAGTAAGACAAAAATAAAATTATTATTAATATTAATTTTACGTAGGTAAGCAAAATATACGTTATTGCAAAGAAAGTTATATAAATTTCTAGAAGTGACTTCATATTGTTTTTTATTATATTTAGTTCATTAGCTAAATTATTAATTATTAATAAAAATTATTAATAACGTTAGTATGCTATGTATCCTGTATGATTGGTGGATACCTTGCACTGGCCAGTATAACGGCAAAGTTTAAAAGTGGTTCGGTATATATACACATACATATATATAAATACATCTAGAAGCGAGCAAAGCGTCGGTCGGTACCGTATGTATAGTATATGCAACGTACTGTTTTTAAATTTCTAAGTACTATAGTGCGTAACTACTGAAACCGATCAGTGACAAAATTTAATTAAAATCAAAATCATCTGGATATAAATTAAGGTGATTACCAATTTTAATCATTAATATGTAAATAAATAATCTCATTAAGCAGCAATAAAACAAGTCAACAAAAAAGAATCAAACAGAACCTGGATAATGCGAATTCGAACAGCAAAATCTGTAACCGACAAAGGAGTAAAAGACTCGCTTGCAAATGGAACCATCGTACTCTTTTTCACAACAGCTATTTCGAAAAAGTGTAGTCGAGGATATCTATTTACAGTGCCTGAATATAGAAAATCAACGCATATTATGCCTAACCTGCCCAAATAATCCTGTGAAATCACCAACTCCAAAACGAAAAATTTTAACAGTAACCACAATATTATTTAACTGTCTATAAACTCCCGAACATTTTATTGAATAAACGTTTCCAATTTAAAAAGGTAATTTAACGGTATGAACGCGAAGCCAACGGAGATTCAATGAATGATGAGAAAGAGAGCAAATAGGATGCTGTGAGAGCCGACACTATCCGACAGTCAACATTGTACCACGCTCGCATCGCATCTTCGCATCTCGCAGCTCACTATATGAACTTTGAAGCGAGACGAAACTCGTGTGCAGCGCCACTCCAACAACGGCAACAACTAATTTCTGTTGTATTTATCCTATATATATATATATATATATATTGTAAGGTGCGTTAGTGTAGGCTGTAGGCCCCTACGCAACGTAGCCAAAAGCGGCTCCAGAGGAGAGGGAAATTTAAAATAATCAAAAAAACGCGAAAAAAAATAGTAAGAAAAAATTCTTTTTATGCATTGATAATTTCAACAAAATTAAAAGCAACAAAGTTACTATGCCAGAATTAATTATTTGTAATTATTTTTTGGCTTAATTGAATTTCAATAATCAAGCGATGTTACTCGATAGTACTTCGAAATTGGACATATTTTGTCTTAGATAGAGTAAAATAGCATTCAATAAATTAATAAAATAATTAAACTTTATTTTAAAAGTGAAATTTACAATGATTAACGTAAAAAAAGTGATTTATAAAAGTAATTATTTCACAGCCGATCTGCATTACCCCGTGCGCAGCAGCGCGTCGTTTTTATAGTCGGCTCTTCGCGAGTTCATCAGTTTACGTGTTAACCGTACTACCTATTCTCGCGCGGGCTCACGCC
>UELV01097035.1:0-32215 GCA_900490015.1 Megastigmus stigmatizans | reverse complement strand
ATATATATATATATATATATATAACTTAAAAAACTTGGAGCATCTTCCTAAACTAATAAGTAAGTTGAGAAAGCTTACAATATGCTCAGTTAATGTATACTTAATTATAGTTATACCTATAGAAGTTAATTAAAGAAGAAACAAGTTCTTTTTCTGACACCGTGAACTTAAGCGTATCATTTTTGTTACTTTAATTTTCAATCGTTCTATAATTCTACATTTCAATCATATAATATAATAACTTTGACTATGTAACAGTAACTATGAATAATTATGAATAAAATAAATTAAAATAAAGTCTGAAATGTGCAGCTCAACGATCACCGTAACTCAATCAATAAACGATAAGGAATGAAATCGATAAAGTCGTCACCGTATTCTAAGGCTTCTGTCGCACCCAACAACCCAATAATAACGCACACATAACTCGTCAAAAATAGCTAATAAAAAATCCAATCCAGAGCTTCGGTTGTATGCACAACCTATTATTATACATACGTCCGCACACAACAATCCGTCTCGAATCCTTCCTATATAAAGAAACACGAAGGATCAGGTCGCGCATAAGGAGTCGCGCGCGCTCTCGAGTCCCCGATGCACTCGACTCCGCCGGAGCTCCGGTAACTACAGCAGAGAAAGAGAGAGAGAGAGAGAGCGAAAAAATCAATAAAGAAAATAGCCCCGCTCACCCCAACAGTCTCATATATACCACACTATATAAAATCCTCTCAACCTATGAACGACTGCCGGTCGTTCCGCGCGACTATCAAACACGAAATAATTAAACTAGCGCAATAGCTGCAATTAAATTCGCGGGTTGCCGTTTCACCTGTACTGCCACTGTCCCGCGATCACACTTGTATATGCCAACCCGTACACATACAGATCGACGGGAAAAAACGACCCGAGCGAGATGGAAAACCCGATGATGGTAGGGGAGGGTTAATTTCACGCTTATGGTCGAGCTGAGGGGTGTGTGTGCGCGCGCCGCTATACTCAGAGTGGATATACCCTATAGCCGCCACGTGCTCGCGGTATACATATAGCACCGCAGCGGCGATCGATAAATCCGCGCAGGCCTGCACGCAGCCGCTCTATATACATATACACCTATCGGGGCGCGCACATGTATTATACCTACATAAAAACCGATCGCGAGTGAGAGAGTGAGTGTGTGTATGTGAGAGAGAGAGAGGGTATGCGTGCAGCGCGGGTATACAAGGCGCGTGTAAGAGTATATAAGAAGGCGGCGAGTCGGCCGGCACGGATCAGTCGCCATGTAAGCGCGCGAGCCGCGAGACGGGTCCTATGTGTGCAGCTTCGCGCGAGCGCGGCCTACGACCGCCTGCACGCCGGAGTTGCCGCCCCGACCATCGTCTCCGTATATCCTGTCCAACAGATATCACAATACAATCGCTGTACTTCCCTGTCGCATAAGTGCGACGCAATTATCCAATCAGCTGTATACCTTCTACTGTGTGTGCCTTGTCCTCTATGCGCGCTGTGTGACTTGTGATACGTGTAATACATATAGATATTTGGATTGGTGCGGTTCGCTCGACTCGAGTGCAGATATATATCGATCGATATGGCCGAGAAGAGAGATTGGATGTAAGAGGGTGCATCAGACGAGCAGGTGGATATCGTATTAGCTCCGCTTGATCAGCTGTTGTGCGCGGCTTTTTCTGCGGGCCGAGATATACTGGGGACCGAGAGCTGCGAAAGACTATATTTAAACTATGGATACGGTGAAAAGGTAAATCGCTCAGTGCGGACTACTGCTGTTGCTTTTTAGAATGTTGTTGATAAATTGGATGTGGATCGAGTGTGCGCGAGAGTTTCGGGTATATGATCGAGCGTTGATTGAATTTTGCTCCTTCATCGCACTTTTAGCTCTTGAAGAACTGCAGTGGTTTTTGTAGGTCTATGTATAGGGGTTGAAATCTGGGCTGACGTTCTCGATTCAATTTCATTAATAAAAATACTTTAGTATAAAATAAATAAAAGATAATAAATAAAAGATTGTGTATTAAAAAAGAGAAATAGTTTACAAAAGTTGATTATTTCCTGCTCAGGTAAAATAAGATGGCAAAATGCAATATTAAATATTACAACTTCCCAAGCGTATCCATCGATCTAAAGATTAATCATACATTCGTGCAGTTTTTAATAATGAGGATACTGATATAAATCTGTATTTATTTCAGTATATTACCATATAAAGCGCGGACTCTTAAATAATACAAAATTATTCATCAAATGCAATTGATAGTACCAGTGTAATTATTAATTGAACAATAAGATGGGTATCAAATGTTTGTTTAATCGTATAACTTACAAAGCCGCTTAGAATTCATATACGTTTCGTAAAAATTCAAAATAATTTAATAGACTTTCGAGTTAATTCTATTGTATTTTACGGTAATATCGGCTAGACTGTCACTCCACAGCGATGAATCCAATCACCGAAACCTATTATAAATACATCATGCAAGAATGACTTTTACCGTGTTTCCATACCAGACTATTCCCAATAGTAAAACAAACAGCAGATATATAAGTAAATACATCGAGCGTAACCAATTAATCCGGGTCTGCAGCTCTGCGATTTCACACGCCTGAGGCTCGCATGACGTATATATATATATATATATATATAATACGAAGCGAAAAGCCGCGCGATCGTGACCTTGACTCTATGCTACCTATATATAAGACATACACCCAAGAACCTCTCTCTCTCTCTCTCTCTGTCTTTCTCTCGCTCTGCATCTCGGGCGCATATATATAGGATGCACCTGATGCAATGGGTCACGTGGGTCTTGGATTCTATGCGCTGCGCGCGGCCCATGTGATTATATATGTTGCAGCATTCTACCGACACAGCTCGATTATTGGGTTATTGCCCACGCTTTTGGGAATTTCCTCCGTGGGACGAGTCATCCTGGGGGAGTAGACTCCTCCGCGCAGTGTAATCGCGCTGATGCTGCAATTGAAGGGGTAGCGAAATGAGAAAATCCGGGGAGTAAGAGAAATGATTTTGTTGTCTAGGCGATCTTCACTTGCCGCTTATTTAAGATGCGTTGTTACTTGTGTAATCGTTAATTCAATATTACAGATCCTGAATTCTTTATTTGTTTGTTACAGTAATTTAATGAGAAATTAATATAGGCGCTCAAATAGCACCTTTTTAACTTTAATGGGTTTTCGCTATCGAAGCTTTGCCACTTAAAATTAAATTGAAGTAAAGCGTTTTCTATGCTATTATATCGGATTTAAAGTTTGATATGTATAATATTTAAAATCGACTTTATGTCTCTCTGCTTTTCAATTACTTTTCAAATTAATCTTGTATAAAGAAAAATCCAACATTTTGATAATGAAAAAGAGAACATATAAAACTTACACCATTATTATTTGCAGCAAAAAGAAGATTTTCATTAAAACGAAATTAAACTTCCTACCCGAGGGAAAAGTTAACAAGTATTTACATCTAAAAGTTCAATTCTTAATTTATTTTAATTAATATCTTAATCGTAACTCTCTCAAAAGAGAACTAAAATTTATACTGTAAAGTTAAATTCTTCTAAATGCTTTTATATTAACCATGACAATTTTAATTTATTTAAATTATAGTTATAAATGGTACATTTTTGCAAAGTTTACTTTTAGAAGAAGTCGGTCCATACAACATAAAACATTACTACGTAATTTAAATGGAGTAAAAGATATACAAAGAAAATTCATAGAAAGTAACCGTGTTAATGAAAAAAAAAACATTTCAATTCGTTCACTATTTGAAATGATTGACGTCCTAGAGTTTTCAAGGATCTCAGCTTTTAATTGAAGGTTAACGCTGATAATAACAATGCAGATTATGGAAGCATTTAATTAGACGCGAAACTTTACTTGAAAATGCACGGGCTGCAGGTTTCAGGGCTACTGATATTAAAGAGGAGATGAGTTCGGTGAGAAGTTCTAATTTAATATAAATAATTGAATACCATGCCCTACCAAAATATGTTTCTAATTTATAAGGATCGAAAATAATAGTTGTATAAAAAGGTGATTGGTTGAAAAATACTCGGCGTCTCTTAAAATACTTTTTATCGATTCCCATCAGTGTCCTTCTGTGTATTATAGTCTAAGTCTACTTAAAATTCATGATTTTTTTTTTTCACTTTTCGCAGCGAAACTTGTACGTCAGCTGACGGGCATTATCCATATGCGAACTTGTAACTTATCAAATTGAAGCTTTTCTATATCAAGATTTCATTCAAAAAACGATAGAAGCGTGTTTCTAGGCTAATGGTATTGCGACCCGACGGTTTTAAATAACCGGTTGGATTCACCTATACTTATGAAACTGAATAAGATAGGCGGATATCTTGAAAACTAACACGTTTCGGCAAATATAGTCTAAAACCCGACTGCGATCCATTTTTGACCGAAAATAATTTTTAAAATTTTGGGTTAGAAGTGTTACCCGTAATGTGATGCACCCTTTTCGTTTCTAAAACTAGGATATTACCCATAAATTAAAATGATGAGCGATTATTAAATACAGCAAGCTCGAATGAATGCACAGTTTTGATCGTTGGATGATTTTGTTGATAAATCAATCAAGTACACGATTAAACTTGAGATTGAAAAATTATTTCCATTTATTAAAGCGATGAGATTTTCATTCAAGAGCAATCGATAATTCTAATTAATTGTGCAATATCGCGCGTGCTTTATTATTGATTGCATAAGTGGACTACACTTGTAATTAATTTCAACATTACCTGTTTTCTTTAAAGTTGATTGTAAATCATTTGATTTGATTTATTTACCGTGAACAAAAGCATTTAAGTTTTTCAAGGCTTTTCAACACACTGCTACGTTTCATAGCTTGCTTATTGAACTTCAGGGATTTATTAATAATTATAAATTAAAATTAAATCAACACGTCATTATTTACTTGTCATTGTGCACAACAACGAAAATTTAAAACCTATAATTATAAGATGAATCTGTGAGTAAAATAATATATCAAATATATATTGAATTCAATTTTCCAATTGCTCAAAAAAATTGTAAATTAAAACCGAATGAAAGGAGAAAATTAGTGTTTATCATTCCCCTCTTTTGTATTTGAGCTCTGCGATTGTTTTATACGTCCATCAAAGGGCGAAGAAAAAAAGTACGTCACCAAACTGTCTTTCTAACTTGCATCATTCGAATAAAGCGATTATTTTAAATCGTTCTTAATGTGCGCATGCTAAAAGCGACAGGCCGGGCCAAACCTCGCACGTGTCGTCGTCGTCCCGTCAATCAAGACAACGATTATATCGTTTAGTAATATTTCGTTGATATCAATGTTTATATATTTCTTTTATGGGCTATTAAATTGACAAATTACTTTTAAAAACAAAATTATCGAGTCTACGAGTGCTATTTATAGAAAAGGACATCGTTCAAATATACATAAAATGTTTCCTCATTGTGAAACAAAGTAGCTAGAATCATGTGTGCACACAAACAATATGAAACAACAGAAACAACAGAACAACAGAACCTCTACTGTAACCATGAAGATGCGATTAATCCAATTTTCAATTGTAAATAAAGGTGAAACTGACATTTTCCAAGCATCACGTAATAATTGCTTAAATGAAAATTCATTTCTAGTGTGTACACTGTCACTTAGACGAATCACACGTTCGCACCTCAAACTCTTGTGCGACACTTAGAAAAAGCAGCTATTTCTGCTTTTTGCAAGAGTGTCATAAGCTTTGATTAATTCCATCATTTTTTTCGTGCCAACCACAAAAAAACACTATAATGTCCACTTTAGTATACTTCTTCTGGAATGCAAGCAATTAAATACAGGATAGAATTAACAGCTGTCAAATCATCACTAGAATAATCATCGCATCATTAAGCGCTGCAAGCCAAATCGTTCAAACTATAATTTCCAGGAATTATATTCATACCTGAAACTTCGTTACTGTAACTGAAGCTTTAATTAGTGGCTGTTATTCATTATATTATGCAGCTATATATTCCTTATATTTTGTCGCAGTAATTAACATTCATTGAATAAGGCTCTATTGTTTACAAATGTTATTGTCTACTATTTGTAATACTGATAAAGAGCTTAGCTCAGGATTAACTCATGAAACAATAATTGGCGATGCGTAATAAGAAAAGAACGTATAAATAAATTAGAATTGTACATTCGTATTAAGCCTAAATCACAACCTAAAAGCGATATTGACAAGTGCCAACTTTGAAAGGCAAAAGCAAATGTAAACAAACACGCGAGTAATTCGGTTTGCACAGAGAGAGGATGCGCAAGTCGAGAGCAATAAGCCTTTTTCTATCTGCTAAATGGAAGATATATCGAACCACCTTAAATCGAGTTTTTCTCATTTCACGAGTTTCGATCGATTTGTCATACACGCACACACGCACACACACACACACACACACTCTCTCTCTACGGTCAAGCAAATAGGTAGAGAATCTTAAAGTTTCGAGTCCATTTGAAATTTCCGCTCGCAGGCTCGGTCGATTCGACAGAACGAACCTCGAACAATCCATTGGCCGATAGCGAGGCGAGATAAATGATGAGCGATAAATCGTTTATTGTTCAGTCGAG
Organism: Megastigmus stigmatizans; assembly: GCA_900490015.1. NCBI lineage: Eukaryota > Metazoa > Arthropoda > Insecta > Hymenoptera > Megastigmidae > Megastigmus > Megastigmus stigmatizans. The sequence continues at coordinate 25,569 of UELV01097035.1, read as the reverse complement.
GCGTACGGCGCGGCTTTATTCCAATCAGTATTGACAGATAGACAAATTCGCTCGTAGGAACGAAAATTCATCATGTCTGCGCAAGTATTCGTTATTAACCATCTTCTTTGATTTTCTCAATTGACTTTTCTCAACGTGCTCGAGACCATTTGCAGATCTTTCATTATATCGCTGTCATCTCGAGTCTTACCTTTTAAAAGAAAAACTTATATCAGTTTAAAACGTGCTTCTTATCTACGAATATTCGGCTCTTTGTGTCGTTCGCGAAAACGTGCATATATTTTATAAGTATAATGTTTTGCTGAACCATTTGCTGTGCAGGCAATCATCGCAATTTTAGCTTATATTATCAAAAGTAAAAGTGATTGAAACGCAAAGGGATTGAATTTATATTTTTTACTGTAATGAAATAGCAGTGTCTTAATTTCAGTTCAATTCATTTAGCTTAACGTTAAATTTACAATTTGCTCGCGTACTCGATTCGATGGAACCCCGGTAATTACTAGAAATTAATGTAGAGGAAGATATAGTGCCTGAACAATCAGCAGTAATCCATCAAGTTTTATTCGTTGAATAAAGAATTAATTGCAAACATCAGATACTAGAAAATTGTTTAGATCCAGCATCGATTAAAATTTAAAATTTTCTAATAATAGAAAAAAGATAATAATACGGGATTAAAATTCAGTCATACAAAGCATGTTGCTTCATATTCATTCAGTAGTAAAACCACGTGACAAACCGACTCAAAAAGTAAGTACCTTCCCCTAAATCAACTGAATGCATTAAAAAGAAAAAAATCGTCATTTAATTTTCAAGACAATCGGTACAAATTTTTCAAAACCATATAAAAAAAAACATTTCGCATCTTAATAATCTACAATGATCTCAATAAATGCTTGGTCATCGGTTGGGTATACTGCTGAGCGAATTGGAAAAACTAAGAAATCCCCAGACACGATTACATTCCTCAACCTGCGTCATTGGTTATCAACCTCGTAATCTATTCTTCTCGAGCGCGTTGATAAAGTGTACACTTTACATTATGAGAACGTTTTTTTGCGTATGCGAATACGTTAGGAAGCGAGTTGAGCGAGAAATTATAAAAGTGAACGAATAATCGCAGATACAACAACCGACCGATCGACGAAAGGTCAAGGCTCCTAGGTGACAAGCTACCACCGCCGCGAGCCTCCGCCATCGGTGGAAGAGAGACGACGAGGTTTTTGCAGGAGGTAGCGGCTGGTGTTCGTCTCACTCTCAGCTATGACGCTTACACTTGCAGGTAACATCTGCAATTGTGTAAAAGCAGGTCGTAAGTTTTAACTCTCTCTCTCTTTTTTTTTGATGAAGTAAACCGCCATTAAGATAGTCTTGAAGCTCTAGAGATCGATCATCATTTACAAATAAAAATTCCAATTGCATTTCAGAAAAATCTTCGGTAACCTTTGATATATCTATATAATATCGAAAAATTATTACAATTGTAAGAAATTCGCAAAATCGATGAAATTCTGAAGCGAATTATCTACTGCATATCCAATTATACAATGTGATAGAAACATTGAAATTCATGATAAAGACAAATTAATGCTTGTTTACAAATTTTCATTTGGTCAGAAGCTGCAAGAGGACATTTAATATTGATGGTAAATTTCCCTCTAGTTATAAGCCGTTTCACTGCACACGTGCGTAATTCGCTAAATATAGTACATCTAATTTAAACTCTTATTGTCCATCTATTTGTGCTCGAGATAACTGAACTAAAAATAACGTGAATGTAGAAGAAAATCATTTCATTCCAAAATTCAATAAATTAATAAAAATTGAAAATTCTTAAAACGTAATTCATTGTTCATGGTTTGTATTCTTTTTAACTGAATACTATTATATAGTTTTCTTCGAAGTCTAGCCAACCATTCTACGTAACAATAAAAAATGATCTGATTTGAGAATATTATCCTACACTGAATTTGCGAATCATCCGAATTTCGAAAAAAACTCTTGAATGATCGGTATTTTATGATAAATAGTGTAGGTGTAAGCTTACTATATTGATAGCACTTACGTTCAATAAGATGCTGGCAAATTTTAGGGAACTATATGGGAAAAAATAAACTTCTTTCGGCAAACATAAAACATAAAATTATACATTATTTCCAAAAACGAATTGCGACATTTTCCTTCTCCGCCACACTAATTCATAACTTAATAAATAATGAGATACATGTATGTCGCACTGCTTCTTTTGCTCAAAAAAATTCTACATGCGTAAAAAGTATATATATCCAATTGATGGATTACACGGTAATGGATACGTTGGAATAGTCCAGCACGCGGTGACCTATGACAATAACATTTTTATCTTTTTTTCCCTGAAAAGCCACAAATCTGCGTGGATAGGTATAACAGATCGTATTAATCGTATTAATGACACTGATGCAATTGATGAGAATATTATTTGTTCGTCTTTAAAGTATTTTTTTAATTTAATAATAATGGGTACGGTTTGATTGCGCCTTGTTCGAAACTGATTTTGATGTGGACGGAAGAATCAATTGTAAGTCATAAAGATTGCCTTCGAATTGAAGCATGAAAGACGCGACGATCCGTAACCCTAACGATAGTGTGATAAAAATAAGCGTGATTCATGACTAAAAATAAACAAGGATAGTAATTTATAGCGCTACTTTGGGGTGAAGTTTATAACACATGTCCGAGTAATAGCTCTATAAAGTCTTGGGTACTTTTACAAGCACTTTTTTATGCATAAGTATATATAAACATATAAAAGTAAACGCTAAGTTTATCATTAATGTGATTTGTGCTTCTTTTGATGCATATATTAAAATTTTTATTGTGATTACATAATACCGTTTAAATATGTTATTTTGAACCATTGTACATCGATGGAGAAACGGAAATTAGTGTTTGCAGAAATAAATTAATTGTAGACATTTCCAAATAGTTTTAGATATATGAGTATATTGTTATATATGATTACTTACCGTTTAATATTTTACATAATTTTCTTTACTATGATGATAAGAAACTTTTTTTAAATATCTAAGTTTTTCTAAAAGGATAGATAAATAGCTTATCCACAGTGACTTGAGCTTCTTAAAATAAAAATAACCTAAGTAATCTTATTTTTTATTCTTGCCGCTTTTCTCTAAAAAGAAAATAAAAACTTCAAAGTAGTTCATAATAAAAGTTTAATAACCTTTCATTGACCTAATTTAATTTTAAATTTAATATCAACGAAGAAATGCATTAACAAAATCCAAACGTGCAAACTTTGATTTTCTACACATATGACATAAAATTAAAATCTTTATTGCCCTCATAACATAATCTACTTTACTGTAGGCTGTAATTCACTGAGTAAGAGAAATGTAACCTTCATTAGCTCAACCTTCAGCTCTTCCAATTAACTAATTTATCTAAGAAAGTAAATAAATGAAAACATATCAATAATATTTTCGGTTGTTTTGTTAAAGTGCATTAGGTATGTGAATATTATTATAATATGCATATGCATTGGTGTGAAATTGTTTAGCTGATTGTTTTATACCTCTAATCGCAACCTCGTTTTGAACAAATTTTTAATAATAGATTTTTCCACACAGTTTAATATCTGATAATTGAAGATCATCTAATAAGTCAATTCGAAATAGTCCTTATCGAGAATAATCAATAACACAGATAAATCAAAATCGATAACGGCGCCTTATAACGAAACTTTATTATGATTTAATATCCTTATAATACAATAAGTATCCTAAGCATCAAAATAAACATAAGTTTTAGTAATGAATACATTGTTAAAGTTCTTCATATTATTTTTTCACATGTGTTTTATCTGCGTAACAACAACTTTCATTTCACGTGCTGCAAATAAAATAACAAAGATATAATTGTGAAGACTTTTATTAACTCATTTACATCTTTTTAAGCCTCTTCTGCCATTCAATTTACATAATACCAAATATTCTTATCGCGAAATTGCATATTAATTATTTTCCTGTCGTATCTAAATATGGAAAAACGAAAAATTTAGATTCAAAATACGTTTAACGGATATTTAATCGTGTGTATACAGCTGCGTATACACTTGCATTTTGCACTTCATAATTCTAAATTACACGAACTTAAATAGTTAATTGATGTTAAAAAAATTAATAAATTTATGATTGAAACTACTGTTTTCAAATTATTTATTAATTATATTTATATCAATATACTAATAGTTGATAATGTAGGGCAGAGATATTCTTATATTAAAATATTGATTCTCATTTATTATGATAAGTAGTGACTTTTAGAAGTATTTATAATTAATATTTGTAATTAATTTTCACGATGAATGATAACGATCTTGGATATTGGCCACAATCATATCACAAAATACATCCTTAAAGTATCGTTCGTATACTCTTTTATCCTCCTAAAAATTTTCCACTGTTATAAAATATCTTTCGTCTACATATTATTTACAACATACAATAAAGATTCACATATATTAGTTATATAGTAGGTTGTAAAAGTTTTAAGGGCGAGAAGGGCTATGATGATCGTCAAAGTTAATTCGAAAGTTTCTTAATATATAACTTTCTGATATAGACAGACGATTACAATTACAACGATAAAAATTTAAAAGGATTAAATTTAACCGAAATACATCTTAAAAGCTTGTTCATCATTAACACATTGTTGCAATGAAAAATTATGTCTTATCTACAGGCAATTAAAAAAATTGATCAAAAAAAAATATGAACTGGTCAAAACAAATTTATCTCAATAGAAAAAGTACGCGATATATTTGTAATAATTATCGAATTTGGCGTTTACATGCGTTCAAAATCCGCATTAGTCTAGAAAGTTTTAGTTCTAGAAAGCTGTTTTGGCAATTATTCCATTAGCACTTGAACTCGCGCTCGAGTCATCGTTGCCCCAGAGCCGAATAATTTAGAGATCAAACCTGAACATTATTATCCTCCTCGCGACGAATAAAAAGAAAAGCCGATTACTCGTACACTCACATTATAAAATCGCTCGGTACCTGTCTATCACTACATACATGTATATACATCACCAACTCAATCAAAACGGGCGCTAAAGTAAACACAAGATAAAAACGAATGCTCGCAGAGCCACAAATCTATTCGAAACGCAGTATAAAATAAAAGAAACCAACACGCTGAGCTACCAAACTCTACACTGGGGCACATATATATATATTTAAACAATTTCCTAGTCTTTCGCAACCACGAGGTTGTAACACGCACACAAACTCGTTCTCGATATACATATCCACATGAGAAGGAAGAGTCGCGTGTGCGCCTTCTTATCTGTCGCCCACGTCCAAAAGACATCAAACGATCTTCCAACAGACGATATGTGTATATTAACTATATATGTATATATAACAGGTCTCGCGCTTGCACACCCACACACTTATATAGCGACGCTGGCGGTGGCGACGGTGGCGGCTGCGGCTGCGGCTGCGGCTGCGGCCCGAGCCGACCGCGATGCGTCTCATTGATAACAGGCTACGCGGAGTCTCGAGCCCTCAGTCGTAAGATGATAGAGGGCCAGGTACATCGGGTTACGGTACAGCAGCAGCCGCTTGTGCCGTCGACGTCCGCCGTCAGCCTCAGTGTCAAGTTCGAAGACGAGTATATATATATATACCGACACCTTATACATATATATATATATATATAGAAATATGTGTGTGTGCGTGTGGGTGTGTGTGGGTGCGGGTGCGAGAGGTTGCGTCTGTCTGTCGGTCTCTGCCTCGTTCTACTTGTTCTCGCCACATGTGGCGATTCCTTTCTGTCGGTACACCATCGTATAGGCAGCCTGGTCCATCCGCTCATCCACTGTATAGATGCATAAGTACATTGTGCGCGGCAAAAGTGCGCGATAAAGGTCGAGAGAGAGAGAGAGAGAGAGAGAGAGAGAGAGAGAGAGAGAGAGCACGTGTAGTGCGTGCAGCCGCGCGTTCCAGTGGATGCACACAACTGTATATGCGCTTTTTCAGTGGATCCGAGTGTCAATTGTTATATACAGTACTTGTGTGTGTGCTTCAGTCGTGCTCGTAACTATACTCGTCCCCTACTTCATCCTTCTTGGCTTTTTCTGCGCCTTTTTACCGGTGGATTGTGCGGTTAAGCTGTTTCTTTTTTCTTCCCTCTCTTTTGCGACCGATAGTTAACGAGATAACGGTGACTGTCCTGCATTGTATGTGGATACGGTGTGAGCGATTTATAACGTGCGGAACTTTTCTTTTCATCTTGTTAGACGAACGTCATGAGGATTCGACTGTGCGCACTTGATTATTGTTTGCTGTGTGTATTAATTTTCGAGCTGTCGCAAGCGCGGTACGCGCACATATTGTATACGCAAGTACAGTTTACATCTGCGATTTGGTCGACGTAACCGCGAATGGAAAATTAATTTTGTATCGATAATTTTAGATCGAATGGATGACTTTTAGAATATAGTATTGAGTTTGATGTGATTAATTAAGAGACTTGTAAAAATATTGATTTTCGCAATAAATGAGTTGTCGGTTTAATTTTCTTCTTTTTTTTCTTTGTAAAGACACAGAGTTTATGGGATATTTGTACGCGCGATATTGCTCTACCTTTTGCTTTCGATCGAGGCAATGAGGAAAAGATAAGATATGATTATAGAATATGCCCCTTTATATGGCGGGTATTTTTTTTTTCTCTTTTCCCGTGTGCTGACATTCATTTTTGTGTGGTTAAAATGTCAAATAAGCCGTACAGCTTGTGCCATCCGATGTAAAATCGATTTGCAAATTTGCTTTGGAGAACACGTGACTAGTATCGCGATCGAGATATGATATCACGAATTATACTCTATTTACATTAGCGCATCGATGCTTTTTATAGGAAATAAGACTTTTTCGATCTTACCTCAATTTCAGTTGTTTCTAATTATTTAAGATTCATACGCTATACGAGTGTAAATAAAATTGAAATAATTGTTAGGAAAAATAATGATAATAATTTATTTATTTCTTTAAGGCCTTGGACAGTCATTTTTACGAAATTTAATATTCCTATTAGATAAAATGATTTCTACGATAGACATTAATGATTGTATGAACTAAATAATATAGGATTATCGGATTATCTACAGTCTTGTTGAGTTTGTTTTTATAAACGTATAAAGTGGCAATACGCTTTAAAAAAGACGCCGATAAAGTGTGGAATATTTACACTTATATCTATATTAAGATATTGGTTAACTGATTATATATCAATTTGATTTGTTTAATAACATTCATATTGATACAAAACTGCTGATTATTAATTTTGTTTAAGAAGTACCATTTCTAAAACGCTGCACCTTTTTTGTTGACTTTAAAAAAAATTGTAGCAACCTTAGATAAATTAACTTGGTTCCATAATAATTTCAATGACGGCGTTTTGTTCTATATTAGAAAAAATGTTACATTGAATATGATGTAATTGCTTAAAACTGACTTCTTACTTAAAATGTACACCATCCTACAAATAAGAGTATTAATCTGCGTAAACAATCCGAGTATTATGTATTCCAATTACATGTAATTGGAATTTTCCAGACTTGACAATATGTAGTTGTTGATTAAAGCGTACCATTTTTTCAATTGCGTTCTTATCTTCAATGTCGGAAATCCCGGTAGTCGAGTTTTATTTATTTTCTTGAAACATAAAAAGCCTTCATTCGGTCTGTATTCAATTTCAAAAGCACACCAAGATCGTATGTACCAAAATCATATTATTTACATTATCATCAATTATGACGCATCTAAGGCTATAAATTGAAAAATAATCAATCGTTTCGCCGACGACAAACGGCATGATTTATCGCTCCGAAAGCACTTATGTATATATCAATTTCGCCGCGGCGACGGAACAAAGGTAAACGAATGAATGAGACGCTGCACGAGACCAATAGAGCATTGTATTCCATCCCCCGCACGGAACGACCGTCCATGACAATCCTTTTCCTGCTTCCAGTGAGCAATGTAAGGAGCCCTTGCTGCAGGGCAGCAAACAGCAGCAGCAGCAGCAAGAAGAGGAAGATCCATCATCACCACAACAGGAGGAGGAGCAGCAGCAGCAGCGAGGACACCAGAACAGGTCGCACTCGGTGGCAGCAGGTATGTCGCAGCTGTCGCAGATCGCGCGGATGACGCCTACGGGCGGTAGGTCGCGCACCTGTTCCGAGTCGAACGTCGGTGCCCACGTCTCACTGGCACTGGCCAATACCGGCCTCCTCGGCTGTCCGAGCTGTTCGGGTAGCGCCGCCGCCCTCCACCATCCGGGGACGACGAGCGTCGCCAGCGGAGCCCACGGGGCCGAGGACTCGGCCAGTCTCCTTGAGGAGGGAGCCGGTACGAGGCTGCCCGACCTCGTCGCCCAGAGCAAGATCTACGACGAGAAGCAGGAGCCGCTCGAGTCCTACTTGGCCATCACCATACAGGTCTCCATACCCTTCCTCATAGCCGGCCTCGGTATGGTCGGCGCTGGACTCGTTCTCGATTTGGTTCAGGTATTCACCTTTCCTTTACTCGTCCGCTAATCGACCTGTACTTTATACACGAACAGCCTTGGCGAGACACAAATTATCATGTCGTCGGCAATGTTCCATGGCAATCGATCGTACACGCAATGAATTGTTTGTTTCAACAGTATTGGGTAGTTTTTGAGAAGGTGAACGAGCTGATGATACTGGTGCCGGCGCTTCTCGGCTTGAAGGGCAACCTGGAAATGACGCTGGCGTCGCGGTTGTCCACACAGGCGAATCTCGGTCACATGGACTCGCCGAAGCAACAGTGGTACATGATCGTCGGAAATCTCGTTTTGATCCAAGTAATTTTACACGCATTAACCAATAATCACCTCTCGTATTGTATTAGTAACGATCATCCTTCTTCCGAAACACATCCCACACACCCGAGCTATACTAACGCAACTTTCATTATAATTATAGACTAGAGCATCTCTTTCTAAAGTCAAATTAATAAGATACTTTAGCGACAATTGTGAGACCGTGTCGAGTATTTGTGATATCTGTTAACGGGTACATCCGAGACTTTTGATTTATGGACACGTCTTTGTGCAAATTCACGTTTATAGATTTTGACGGAAAGCGGTAGCGGGAATATCGTTTGTACAAAAGCAATAAAATTACGCATGTCAAAGAAATTATGTTTTTGTTGTCGCGCGGCATAATTAAGATATACTGCCGGATATCACCGGATCGCTCGCTGCGTGCAACATCATATTTATGCCATTAACGCGCTTCCTCATTAATCATTGTCAAATTTCAATGTTATCTCCATATAAAATGATCATTCATCACTAGATGAGTTTTCCTATACTTTTTCTTGTTGCTCGAGTAAAATTATTTCGTTTTTCTTTCTCTCCAATTACCGAATGTAGAATCGATCTGATTACTACGTTACGCAAAGTAGTAACGAGCGAATTTTAAAACAATATAAATTGTAAAGACCTCGATTAACTATAGCTTTTATAAATCCTATCGTTCATTTTAATGAAGTAAATATCGGTATAAATCATAAAAATTTGTGTCTACTCGTAAGAGCTTCCATTCAGACCCTTTTTGAAAGTATTCCTTTACGCGCATAATCTGTAGGATTATGTAATTCGATTTACCAAGGTTCTCCATTGTAGGCCGATTTACCTAATCCATACAAATTTATCTTTCTTATGTACACGCGTTGAACTTGACGTTTCGGATGAATACATATCTCAAAGTTTTCGATGAAAATCAATACCGACTATTGATTTTCATTGAAGGTTGTGTAAGGACACGCAGCTATTCTATTCCACTTATTGGAATTAATTAACACTGTCCATCAGCCACTGATAAAAACGATTGTATACCAACTATATCATCCTATCAATTTTCCGCGACTGCTATAACGAAATCTTTCCAAGAGCGTCGCCTCTAAACGACTTTGGAAACGTCGCGCAGCCAAACGACGACGTATAACGTGTAATTCAAAATCCGCTGCGCATGCACACATATATACGCAGCGCGCGCGCATCAGGCGCAATGGGAAAATAGACGAGGCATTAGGCATTTCGCGATAATGAAATGAATAAATCATCCGTCCAGTCTCTCTCTTTCTCTCTCTCTCTCTTCGTGCGAGCGCTCGATAATCATAAAGTCAAATCGTCGCCGGTAAGGTTTATTCTTCGGCGTCACTCGCACTCTCAAGACTCCTTTATACCCTCCGCTATATATGAGACTCTGGCGTCTATACTCTCATTTATTCTCTCTGCCTCTGTCTTATATAGATTCTCGCTTTTATACCACGTGGACAAAGTTTGCGAATTCGCGAGACATTCAATTTTTATGAAACAGTTTAGAAATGTATGGAGTTGTAACGATTTAAGTGTATATTGGAAGTCTATCAGACGATAAAGATTCTCATGATCGGTTATAAAGGAATTTCGAATCTTCAAATGTTCTATAAGTCACTACAACACTTTTTTAAAAAAGAAAAACAGTCATTTCTGAGCACGAAATCAAACATTATCGCTCCCGCAGAACATAAATATAAGCTGAAAAAAAAAAATCAAATTTAATTTCAAACGAGCTCCGCTAAATTAATTACTTGCATAGTGCAGTCTATGATTTACGAACTCGATTATTGACCTCTACGGTGCACTTATTCGGACAACACAAAAAACTAACGTCACGCGCGACATGAAGAGCATTAGTCCTAAGTTCTATCCAACAATGCACCTGCGACGTCCAATGGAATAACAATGGAAGCGCGCTCGTCATCCTTTTTCTCCCTTTCAACCTCTTTTTATCGAGCAAATTTAAATCTCCCCGACTTGGCGTCTCGATGACTTAAGTATAATTCGCACGGCCTTGGTATGAGGCAACCGCCGCCGCCGCCGCCGCCGCCGCCGCCGCCGAAAGAATATTTGCCCGGAGCATATATAACATTTCGCGACGCGCGACACGTCGCTGTTTGATCATTAGGCTTCCAGCGGCGTCAGTCGCCGCGGGTAGTCATAAATCAAACACGTGGGCGTCCTGCATCAAACGTTCGATAAAAAAAAATGCTCGCCTGATATTCTTTCATTCTTCTTTTTTTTTTATACCAGCTCGCCTACTGAGTTGCGTGCCGCCTGCACTGAAAAACTCCGATAATCAAATTTTATTGCTTTATGGGTCTTTTTCTCGAAACGTGTGTTTAAAGCGTGGGAATCCCTTGAGAACGGAGAAAAGTCATATTTTAAAGATATATTGAGTAATGCATGTTATCCTGTTTTTCTATTTAAAATGATACTTTAAATCATAAGTTTAAACAATTGTCAAAATGCTCTACTAATCTTGTGAGTTTGATATGCATTAATTCGAAAAGGAGTGGACTCGTTGATAATATTTGATTATGCAATTACATTATTTTATACTTTAGATGTCGATTAAGTGACAGTTTTTAGAAGATGATTAAATAAATATATCCTATAAAAATTATTAGATAGATATAAATTATACACGCGCACTATAATAGAAATATTGGTATTGTATTGCATTGATATACCTAAAATAGTTTCAAATTTCATAACTGATTATTTATATTATAATTTGTACTATATGAAACATTCATAAAAAATAAAAACATAATCTGGAAGTTGTGACGTGTAAATCGCATTACCGATGCAAATTCGTCTTACCTCAGAACTCGAATAATTTAATGAGAATTACGATAAAGTACAACAAAAAACCTTACGTCTAACGTAAGCATTGGAAGTGCGGAACACCGGACCGTTCCCAAAATTTTTATGGCGCGCATAATTTACAGAGTGTTCCGGTAAAATTTAACATACGGATATTAAATTTTTCTAAGACTACAGCAATAATTATAGAAAATACGCGTAATAATTTCCAGAAAAATCGGTTGTTCCTCGATTGCCGCAAATTTAACGGTAATTTTCCGGGAAAATTCTGTCCGTGCCGCTGTTAGTCGCTCACATTTCCTATTTTATTTTGAAATCTTTAAATAACGATCTTTATAAATCTTGAACGGTCTCAAGGGGTTGATTCATTTTTTTTCAGAAAACGCGTAGGCAGTAATAAGAATAGTCGGGAAAATACTGTAGGTATATACGATTCGACTCTAATGAAAACTGCAACTTCCCTGCACTTTAGATTTGAATGATGCAAGAAATGCGTATATTTGCATCACATAGCCACAATTTTTTGCTGACCATATTTGAAATTGAAATTCATCTAGTAGCTGTACCTTTGCGGAGCAGGAAAAATTTTATCTTGCTAATGAAGCATCGCATATATAAGTACTTCGATAAGATACAATAATAACGAATTACAGCGTAACTCTTTAAAGTAAAAAAATTGCGAATGCAATAAAAACTGAATCGATAATCATCTAATAATCAGACACTTGCACTAGGCATTGAAATCTCTACATTCTAAGCGCGTCAAACTGTCTCTATTGCCGGTACAACAATCCCCATATATATATATCCACGCCACAATATTGACGCAGCCATCCAACGAGAAACTATTCGCATCTATATCCACAGTGCCAGGCGATAGTAGTAGGCTTCCTGGGCTCCGTGGTGGCGATAGTGATGGGCGCGTTCCGGAACGGTACGGTCAGCCTCGACCACGCTTACCTGCTTTGCGCGAGTAGCCTAGTGACGGCGTCCCTCGCCTCCTTCGTCCTCGGCCTCATCACCGCGGGCGTGATCGTCTTCTCGCGGCACTGCCACATCAATCCGGACAACGTGGCCACACCCATAGCGGCCAGTCTCGGTGACATCACCTCCCTCGCACTCCTATCCTGGATCTCGACGATACTGTACGAGTCGATAGACAAGCAGGACTGGTTGGCGCCCCTCGTAATCGCTTGCTACGTCCTGGTCACGCCCTTGTGGGTCTGGATCGCCAAGAAGAACAAGTACACCAACGATGTATTGTACTTTGGCTGGACGCCCGTAATTGTCGCCATGCTTATCAGCAGGTTCGTTCGTATTAGATATCATATACCTATATATGTATTGTGCTACTAAGGAAAGGTTCAAAGAAACAAAATGCCAATTGTGAGAGAAAAAATGATAATGCTGATACGCTCAAAGATATATTTTACAATGTTAATAATTTTTAGCCACTGTGCAATTTATAATACACGTCGTGTAAAGTAGGTACAGGAGTGAAATGAAAGTGAAAGAATAATGTGTCGTTGTATGGTCAACAGCTGTGGTGGACTTATTCTCGAGTTTATGGTTTCCCGCTTCGAAAACCTGACCGTATTCCAGCCTGTGATCAACGGAGTAGGTGGTAATCTCGTCGCTGTCCAAGCGAGCAGAATTTCTACGGCTCTACACAAGCAGGCCGAGCTTGGTACTTTATTAATACCCCCAGGACACACTCATCCCGTCATCTTCATCACCCCCATCGCCAGCTTCTTTGGAAAAGGTGAGTACCTACGATCGATAGTTGGATGGATATTATGACTAATGTAAAAAAAAAAACCACTTTTCTCCTTGCGGCCTCGTGCGATCACAAGATCTTCCTTGCACACTTTTTCTTTTTTAGGATCAATTGCAAAATATCTCAATTCAAAGTATCTCGATGAATTTTCAATAATTTCAAATCAATTGCAAATATTTATTTATTTTTGAGACAATTGATGAAAATCTAGAATTAGGTCTAACCATATAGCGGGTACGATTTCTACTTGAGCCGAGACAGACCGCGTATACCGTTCCTGCACGCTTAATAATTTTGATGGTTGATTCCGTCACTTGCGACACACCAGTTCTCAAGCTAAACTCGTTAGCAATAACGAACTGAATTCCGAATAGCGCTATACACCCGCGTTCCGTAAAAATCACCCCTACAGCAGCAGCAGCAGCATCAATAAATATATTGTCCCGTGTTCCCGCAGGAATGCACGCCCGTACGACCCGCGTCCTGATGAGCATGGTAATACCCGGCCACGTGATCTTCATATACCTGATAAACTACATGAAGGAGGGCCAGACGACGATGAGCACCCTATTCGTGTTCGTCTACCTGTGCGCGGCTATGCTCCAGGTGGCCGCTCTCCTCTACATCGCCTTCATCATGATACACTGGATGTGGAAGAGAAAAATCGACCCGGACAACTCGGCCATACCCTATCTCACGGCTATGGGCGATCTCCTCGGCATCAGTCTCCTCGCCATTGCCTTCCAGTTCCTCTACCTCGTCGGCGATCAGGAATTCGACGAGCCGATCAAGCCTTAATCGAGACCGTTTATACATATTACCATACACACCTATTATTTTTATTACCGATTATTAACGATTAATTTACATTGTTTTATCATAGCCGCGGTTATTGATTTTGTTATATTTTATTATTGTCATTAATTGATATATTGTTAGTTGATCTATGGCTCCGCACACCGACACACACACACACACACACACACTCACTCACACTTGCACACACCCTATTACCATTGCGCAGCCACAACTTGTTTATATACTCTTTAATCTTGTTAAGCGTATACGCGCGATGCGGGAGATTATAGATATATACATGCTCTGGTGTATATATATAAAATGTGCGATCGTTGCTTGTATAATGTCCCGGTTGTTGTGGGGAAAATCACTTTTCGATTTTTTTTAGCGCGCAGATGGAAAGTGTATAGGAGAGCCCAGACGGCTAATCTTTTTAGACTACTTCTTTGCCGTGGAAGATTTTATACGGAGAGAATTGTATTTCGTATTGCACCATATCTATTTTGACCTTTATTGAAAAATTCTCTCGGTGTAATATTCTAATTCAAAGCTCAATGAAAGATTACGAGATAACGTTTATTCATTGAACTGCGTCAGCGAAAGAAAGTGAAATTTCATTTGAGAAAAAAAGCTATAAAAAAAATAATCATATCGACCTGTTTCTCTTGCATGGTCTTAACCTATCGAAATATTCACCCACAAATAAAAATCATATTGTGGTTGAATTTCATAGAGAAGTTTTGCGAAATGTCAATGTGTCAGGACTGGGTGCCGCTTTGAATTGTGCAATTACGATCCAGTTTTTCTTCGAGCATTGAATATTTTATACGTATATAGATTGTACATATACAAGTATAGGATGAAATTGCGGGCACTGTTGAATTGATTTTATCAATCTTCGGTATACAACCAGTTTTTAGGGTTTTCAATCGTTGCTGTTGATATAAAGAAAAGGAATTCTTTTCCAAAGGTATATAGCGACCTTTTTAAAAGTAAAACTTAATTGAAACATATAGCAACTGTATCTTTTAGACGAATCTTACTTTTAAGTTCATTCGAAAGTATTCTTCGCACAGTTTTTAGTACATTATAGAATAATATCGCATGTATGTACAAAAAACGTTTTGTGATTTAACTTATATATACGCTACTACCAATGTTGTAAAATAATTATAAAAAAATTGTGTATAAAAACGTAGACGATAATTTTTTTTTTTTTTTGTTAGATAAATTAACAAATGAATTGCTAGAGCGTGATCTTTTTTATACATTACGTTTTTCAACAGTGTGCCGTAAAAAACAGAGGGGTGTGATTGAAAACAAATGAGGAACTGCATAATTATTTAAGATTTTTCACACCGGTGTACTTCGTAAACACAACGTGTTTGCGCTAGAAAATATGAAAAATCCTAAATCGTTTGTCAATCTTTATTTTTGTAAAGAGCAGTTAAGTCGATAAAATAAGTACTTGATATTTCATTTTATCGCGATTCCGTTGCATTATAAATACTTTAAAATATTACTTTTTGTGTATTCATATGCAAAAGCTGTATATAAAAAGAACTTTGTTACTAAAGAGATTTTTATAACTCAATTTCATGAAAAGTACCCAGACCTGAGTATATATTATACAAAGATAAAAGCCTTTGCTGATTAGTCTTTTTTTAGATTATTGGCTATGCTGAATCTGTGGCCTCAAGCAGTCCGGTATCCTTAGTGTAATGTAATTTCATGTAATTCAAATGAATGTCGGTGTATAAAAACGTAGTTAGGCACTAATTAAATTACCGTAAATGTGAATAGCAAGTAAAGGTACGGGTAAAACTTCAAAGCTTTTACACGGTTTTAATTTACTTTAGAATTATTTCCTTTTTGTGGGCAAAAATAACGGATACAGTTTTTTTTTGTACTCAAAGGGATAATTCAATGTTTTGCTGAATTAAACCGAAAACTTTAATTTTTTCTTACAAGAAGTATTTTTACAAAAGTTAAATAATATATCATAAGATAAAAAGTACAAAGGAAAATTGCAAATTTTTTTAACGTTCGATCGCATATAATATCCAGTGGATGCAAATTAGTAACATCAAAGATATTTTGATAAAAAAAAAAAACAATTTTTTCTCTAAAAATGGCAATTTACTAAAACCAAAAGAGCACAAAAGAGATTCTATTTTTACTTGCATTCGCGAACTTTTTAGAAACAAGAATCGAACTATGACCAAATATATTGTTAATAGTTAACAAAAAAATAGTCAAAATTATTTATGCAATAATAAAAGTGCGTTAATTATTTTAATGGAAATTATGTGCCAACAATGTTGGAGATTGTCCAGAAAAGTGGCAAACGCACCCAAGCGTACATAAAAACCATTTTTTTTTAAACCAAAGAGTTCTGTTTCTGTAGCTCATAAAACCAAACTGTTGTAAAATAAATTAAAACAGCAAGATTTTATGAATTTGATCGTCAATTAGATTATGATATAGTAAATAGTTAAGTGTACAGGAATAATGGATATATATATATATATATATTTCGGTCATGAAAACCAATGATCATGCCTGCATATATGTAAATAGTATAAATATTAGTAAACGTAGTTGTTGAAGGAAAGAATATCATCGGTAAAAGACTAATATTTAGTCCGCTTTTCGGATGCTATGCAACAGAAGAGTGAACAACAAAAGTAAATAATTATCAGTAAAAATACGCATTTCCCCAAGTGAAGAAATACACTTTTGTGGTATTGTATATTAACAAAATTTACGTATATATTGACAAGTTTATTTTTTTTCAACATAAATTTTTATTTATATTAATTACTGTTTTTTTTTTTAAGTGATAAATTTAAATTAGTTTGAACACATTTCTGATGAATAATTTATTAATTACTATGCAAAATGCTAATCGAAGAAAACACGAAAAAATTAAGTTTTATAAAAGATTTTTTAATAAAAATCTGAATTGAATGTTTCCAAAAGTTTAGTAACGTAATTAGATATTGTAAACTTGATTTAAATCATGTTCATTGTTCAGTTATTCACCGAAATGTTTTACCAAATTGAAATTAGATACCCAAAAACATTTTAAAATTGTGTAACATATAACATTTGTTCACTTGGGAAACTCGGAATCGCGTTAATTGGCCGAGTGTTCTTGCATAAAAATTAGAAAAGAGCGCAGTCATCCGTCAAACGTGCAGCTTGACAAATTAGTGGCACAACAAATAAAGCTGAGAAATACGAGAAAAAGAGCGAGCGAGAACGGAACAAGCGCGACTTCGCATGATTGTACATCGGTTGCTAGATAATTGGATAAGTAGATTCATAATTTGATTAAATAATTGAACGTATAGAATCCATTGTTGTCGCAAGTGCCAATAGCTGTGAATGAAAACCGCGAAGACAAGACTTGTGTAATATTTGTCGCGAATATGCATAAGTGCCAAAACGTAAGATCCTTCTTTTGTCATCCCTTTTCTCTTATGTAAGCCATTAATATTTATTAATGGTTTTGTATCTTTGTATATTCATTGATATTCCTTTTTATCGCAAAATGTGACTTCCTTCCATTAGCTTGTTTTAACAAACATTCCGCATGCAGTTTCTCAGTGCACCACCACGTACACGATTCACGAGAAAGTGGTAATTATTGCTATTATTTTCTTTTTCTCCAAAACATGTATTGGATATTTGTACTTTGCATCGTTCCAGACAATAATAGACGAAACGAGAGTTTAAAGGAATTTTAATGATGGATAGAGCGATGAGATCCCACATATTTTGTAATAACAGGACTGAATAATGATGTATAGAATCTCATGTATATTTTTACAGGTGATAATAAAAAATCAGCAAGACAGCAATTTCTTGATTAGTCTTTTTCATTAAAAACCAGTAAGAGGATTCCTTTTCCAAAAGTAAATAAAACACATCTAGATTTAATTTATATTTTCTCAAAAAAGGAATTGAAGAAGTTTAATGAAAAAATACCTTTTATTTGACATAACTATAAAGTTTTTTTTTTAGAAACAAATTTCGCGTCGCGGAATAAAAACATAATGATGATATAACGATAATCTAAAAAGAAACATTTTTATCTACAACTGTTTGACGGTATTGAAAATCAATTTTTTTCAGTTTTTTCGTTGATTACGCAACACAAAAAGTATAGAGTTTCAATTATGCAACTCAGAAAATCAGGTATTTAGCTTCAAATACCTTCAAATTGCATAATTAAAATACTCCCAAATCTTTATAAAATTATAACTTAAAATAGTAAATACATAGATTATCTAAATTGAAATATGAAACTTATACTTTTGACTGTTATTTTTATGAATGACTTACTTGATAATGATATTGCAAAAAGAATTAATAATTTCACAACGATGTATGAATTTAATTTAACCAGACATAAGGTATAAATAAGTAACGAAGTATAAAATATTACTTGTCAGATCCGATATCGATCTTGCTACAAACATTATCAAGTTGTAAGAAAAAAGTAACTATTCGAGTATTTTAGACAAACACTACGAGAAAAGTTCTTCGCGTATATTACAATATTTTACAGAACATTTATAATACATTCGGCAGTACAGCAGTGCGTAATGTTTTTTTCGTAAACAGGAATTACGAATAAATTTATTTACTTTACTGGAGTTTTGCCTCTTCTTTGACTTTCCAAAGAACTAGGTCCATACACGCAGTAGCATCTTCTTTGCTGTCATGACCACCAACTGAAAAGCAGTTAAATTCGTCAAACAATGTGTAAAAAATAGTAAAATAAGAATAAAGTAATAACAAAATCTTATCAGCTGTGATTTAACTTTTATTTTAATATCTAACTTAAAAATAAAGTTATTTATGTCGAACATTATTTTTACACCGGATCATTCTATCAAAAATATCTCGTTATCTTTCTTTCGCTAAATCAATTATTAAGTTATAGTTAAGCCTTGCGTAAAA
This sequence comes from Megastigmus stigmatizans, assembly GCA_900490015.1. Classification (NCBI taxonomy): domain Eukaryota; kingdom Metazoa; phylum Arthropoda; class Insecta; order Hymenoptera; family Megastigmidae; genus Megastigmus; species Megastigmus stigmatizans. Next base: position 6,276 of record UELV01097035.1, on the reverse strand, counting down.
TAATTGTAAATTTATTAAGTAATCAACGTTTGCCAAATTATTAATATTAGTTTAGCAACACATTAGAGATTCTTTATAATGTAATACAAAATAACTTTGTATATTTCAATAATTAAATCATGTTTAAACAGTGCTATATATTAGGTCATATTGCACTGTAAAATATGCCTATACAATTCATGATTACAAGATGTGTTTGTTTTAAAAATGAAGAAAGAAGTAAAAACTTACGATCATTCTGTATGATTTTTCGGAGATATTCTGAACATAAAGTTTTCAATGCTCGTTTAAACGGAGGACCATTTTTATGTGGGAACATCACACTGGTATCGACTACGGTATCGTGTACGAGCTTTAATGCTTTAAAGTCACTTTCAAGACTGTGACCTATAAGTATAGTTTTTGAAGAAAACATTGAAAGAAGAGTTGCCTGTACATCTAGCAGTGTCGTTTTCACGTCTTTCATACTTTCTTCGGTAATACCAGAAAACCTAAAAATATAAAAAAAAATTAAATATAGATTGTTGATAATGTAAACTATCAATACAACATAGGGTATCGGTAAAAAATAAATTAAAATATATTATCAAGAAATTATTGGAATTCTAGAATATTAAAAACTTGTCAATGAAGTTTCAGACAATGAATTATTTTTAATAAATTCTGTCTAATGTTATAATTACCTGGTGTTAAAATCAATAATAGGATGTGCAGGTTGAACCAAAGTTTCATATACAAGTTGATTGTCTTCATTTACTACTGTCACGCGTGTCAATTCTAAACCTTGTGTTGTATAACACATTTCACAATCAAGCGCAAATATGCCTTGTTCTTCAGCAGATTTGTCTATAAAAAAATGAACAATTTATTACATTGTAGTTTTTTTTATCTAACATTAATCTTTTATAAGAACCACTTCTATTTTCATAGAGTACTCTAAAATTACCACTATCAAGTGTTTTAACATATCCTCTAAGATTTTCAGCATCTACATACTCCCAAACGTGAGTAGTTGCATCACAACAACCATCTGATGAACCATCTTGCTTGCAACACATGTATTTACTTTCTCCTCTAAATGTAAATTTTCTTGCATAATGATAAATACAATTCTCTTTTCTCACTGGAGCACCCTCTTTATCAACCATAAATGGTTTGTTGCAACGACAGCAGAAACGTTCATTAGGCACTTTAGAAAGAGTAGATTGACCCCTTGTATTTAATAGATACAATTTAGCACGACCCTGTAAATATTTGATTTAGTTTTGCATACATTTAAATAGTTAATTGAATAACAATATTTTTAGTAGAGTAAAATTCTGAGTCTATACTTGCTCTTACCTCATTTGGCAAAATGTTTTTAAAAAACTATCACGATGTGGTAGTTTTTTTTAGTTTTTTATTCAGTGTGTAGAAGTGGCTAAAATATCAGCAATATTATAACGATTGATTCTAACAGATAATTTTATAATTGTGGATGCTATTTAAAATATCATAAATAAAAACTTTTTTCATTATCCATATTTTTCACAAACTTTTTAGAAGCTAATGCATTTTGAGACAATGTGTGGATTAATATTTTAAACACTTCTATATCTCCATATGATGTATTAGTAATTCAATTAGAACTAAAAAATGTAACTCTATTTGGAACTTTTTACTCTCTTTCACTAATACCTTAGATCCGTCAGGATGCGGCCTAGGAAAACCATTATCTTTAAGCTCTTGTTCAGTCATGATCCATTTTGTCAACACGTTATAAAGCAATGGACCTTTGAAATTAGCTGTTGATTTTTTTGGTTTAATGACGCTCCACGAACCCTTGCTCTTTCCAGCAAGCACTGCCTCGTGTGAAATCATTCCACCATAGGATGTCGATGATTCTTCAGATTTTTGGTCTACTTCTTTGCGAAGTCTATGTACTGTTAACATGCAAGAGTTTTTATATACATTCAGAGCTTTGCATCTCTCGTAAGAAGCAAATTCTTCACGCACGGCCCTTTGAGCCGCATCATCAGAATTAGTGTAAATTTGAACACAAATATCCTGCATTGCGTTGAGGTAAAATTGACGCACATTGAGGGGAAACTTTTGCGTACCACTAGGCTGTAAAGGCTCCGGTCGAATCAATTGCGGTACCTATAAAATAATGCCACTGTATTACAATCGTGCTTATAAATTATAATTATATTAAAATTGTAATTAAAATGTTTAATCAACCATTTGAGGGACATGAGCGACTCGGGTTCCTCCCTTTTTATTTTGTGCCACAGTCTTTGTCTCTACTTTTGCAGCTTGCTCCAAAACTTTTTTCTTTTCCAATGCTAGTGACTTAGCATATGGTACTTGTGCTATTCTTATTCGACCTTCAAAAGATAATGAAAAAGTAATGTTTTTTTTCAATCTAATTTAAATAAATAGTGTGAAATAATTCTTACCATTTCCATTGACTTGATGATCATTGTGAGAAAGTGCAGAATTATTTTCAGCTGATTTCTTTTGAATGGAAAGTTCTATAGCTCTGCTTGCAGCTGCTTTTTCCGCAGCTTTTTCAGCAGCTACTTCTTTCATCATTCTCCACCTTTCATACATTCTTTGTTGAGGATTAGGCAAACGTTTTAGAGGTTGAGTTGGCCCAACCTGTTTTGTCATGTTTGATACTGCAGATGGGTGCGCAACTCGTTTTTTGAAGACTTCATCAGTTTCTTCAACTTCAGGTTTTGGAGGTGCTTTACTTGTTACATCTTTCGGATGATCAGAAACTTCATATTCCTACAAGTCAATATTTATATTACTCGAAATATAGTTAATGTAGTTTTTTCATTAATTAGTTGAAATTAGTAAATTGAATATACCTGAAAAATCTTTCGACATTCTTCTTCGACATCATGATCAGAATCTGAAGTTTCAAGAAGTTGTTCATCATAAAATGGTGAAAACTCTTCATATTCTGGGCTATCACATCTTTCTTCTCTGTCCGATTTCTCTTCATTTTTATCACTAGCACTATCTTCTCTTTCAACTGAAGGTTTTTCATTTGATTTACTGGGTTTATGACTAGAGTGGGAACCACGCCTGTCTGACCTCTTGTGAGGTTCTTTATTCGATTTATTTTTTGAGTCTGAACTACTAGATTTACTTTTATGCTTATTTTTGTCATCAGATTTGTGCTTACTTTTATCTTTACTCTCTTTTTTATTATCTTTTGTATCCCTTGAGCTTGAACTTCTTTCTTTATCAGATTTTGAGTCTTTTTTAGATCGGTGAGAACTATCTTTACTACCCCGACTGTCTTTAATTTTTTCTTTGTCTTTGTCTTTGCTTCTATTGTCTTTTGAAGATGAAGAACGTTCTTTATCACTATGTTTTGAACTATGCTTATGTTTGTCTCTCTCTTTACTCCTTTCTTTATCTCTGTCTCTGTCTCGTTTTTCCTCTCCTCTGTTTTTGTTTTTATTTTTACTATGCCTTGAATCTTCGTCTTTACTTTTGGTATGTCTTGAATCTTCTTCTTTACTTTTGGTATGCCTTGAATCTTCTTCTTTACTTTTGGTATGCTTTGAATCTTCTTCTTTACTTTTGGTATGCCTTGAATTTTCTTCTTTATTCTTAGTGTGCCTTGAATCTTCTTCTTTATTTTTACTATATTTTGAATTATCATCTCTACTTTTATTTTTTAAACTTTCTTTATCTCTGCCTTTATCTTTATTATATTTTGAATCATCTTTATTAGATTTTTCTGAAGATTTATGTTTATTTTTTAGTTCATCTTCATTGTCATGTTTTGAAGTTTCTTCATAATTATGTGATTTTTCTTTATTTGATTGATTAGAGTTATTCTCATCACTTTCATCATTAGTTTCACTGTTTTTTTGCGATTCAATAGTTTCTTTTTCATCATGCAAAATTTTACTAATTTTAGTTTCTAACTTTTCCTCTTCTTTGGTCTTACTATTATCATCATCGGAAAGCCTATGATCAATTTCCACCAAATCTTGAGATTCTTCATCGACTGCAATGCTTGGATTTGATTCAGAACCACAAAGAATTTCATCAAGTATATCATATGAATCATCTTCTATATGTTGTTTAGCCTTTAAAGGAACCTTAGGTTTCCTAGGAACATATTCTTCTCGTCGTTTTTTTGGTTTTGGTAAATAGAATTCCTTTTTCTTTCTTCTTTCAGGAATGTATGAATCATTACTGCTATTGTTGATATCATATAAATTTAGTGAACTCTCAGATTTCATTGTGGGAACATAACTATGAACAGAATTTTTCTCTTTTGGAATTGTTTGGTTGATAGCAGTTGGTGTATATCTAATTTTTGATTCCTTGATACTACTAGTATTGCGAATGACAGCCATCCAAGGACTATCGACATCTGGAGACTTTCTTTTAACAGCTTTACTCTCTCTCATTGGTTCATATGCAGTAACAGGTATATGCCTCTTTCTTAATTCTGCTATTGGTGTGGGATTGTACACACATGGTGACGACTGAGCTGTTGGCATTACAGGCACGCCCATGTGCTTTATAACCAAAGGCGGTTTAGAAGCAATGTCTTCATTGCTTGTAGGTGTTGTAGAAAGAACAGAAGGAACAAGTTTTGGTTTTAATCCTTCTACAACTTTATTTACAATGTTGTCAGTATCTGTAACATTTTGATCTGCCAATACTTTTTTTACAGCTTCAGAAACAAGCTGCTCAATAACAGTAGGATTTGTTCCAGTCATGGCGGCAGAACCTGCATTTTGAGACTTTGAAATCGTCTGATTTTGCTCCGATGTAACCACCATAGATGTACTAGCTCCATCTAATTACAAACAATTGACTTTTTAGAAAATTTATTACTAGTTTGAAATGATTTATTAAAACCCCATACAGTAAATAAGTGTGAACATTTATTATTCAAAATAAAAAATATAAATAATATGCAAGTACCAAAGATAAAATGTAAAAATTCGAGACTTAAAAGAATTAAAGTGTAAAGACATTTTATTCACAACTTATGTATTCTTAGGTTGTGTACATTGATTGGATCAGATTTCTTGTATCAAACAATGTATTGTAATAAATTTAAATTTCTTAAGAACATTGATTATTTATGTACACTTGCAGAATCTTTTTAAGCCTTTAATATCCTTTTTATTCATTTATCAAATTATAACTAGTCATGCTTAGAATTGAATCTGATATTACAATGTAACCTTAGGAAGTATCCCTAAACTATTATTTAGAATAAAGCAGTTACATTACCTCGACGTGAATGCCTGAAGTGACAGTAAGGTCTCTCGCAATATCCGTTCTCGTAAAACGGGCAATTAATTGCTTTAAAATAACCGGTCGAGGGAAGCATAACTAAATCATCGCATTCCGCGCGTCGAGCAGCTCATCTCCGAGGAAAGATGTGAGAATTCGTTTCCTTCAACTGCGGAATTTCCAACATCCACGTTAATGATTATAAAGAAACAAAATCTTGAGCTGTATGTGTGATTGAAAGGATCTACTCTTTCACTAAAAGCCTCTTATATTGATCAATATATTAGACGAAGTATTATTTACCTTCGAAAGAGGATTGAATAACAATTAGCGCGCCTTAAATATTATTTGAGGTTACAATCAAACTCATCCCGACGACGGCTTTTTGGAATATAATACCATCTTATATATATCCCCAGATAACAGCACGTGCCGTACACTGGCATCGCACGTGTGGTCGCACGCGTGCCGTCTGAATGTAATCATTGTGCTACCATCTATGAATTATATTTTGGATGCTGCACGCATGCCATCCAAATGCCATTACCGCGCAGTCACGAATATTACGCATATTACGCGTAATATTACACGTAAAAATATATGTATTAATCAGCTTATCGAAATAGTTCTTTCTCTTAAATGCAAATGGCGCCGCACTTGCTGCAGTTGTGGAGCTTTGTATATAGAGGTTATGGATTCTTGTTTAGATCAGAGATTACAGAATACAGCGATTTAAAAGAGCGGTTATGTCTAGTGAACGCTCACGATTTAAACAATTGCGCTTTTATCACCCTTGGAAAGACTCTCGCTATGGCAGCGGAGGCCACGGCGACGAGGAGCGAGGATCTCATCAACGAGGTGAAGACCTACTTATGTATTCTGGGGTTCCTGCACTGTCAAGGAGGACGTATTTCATCGGTGGGCTCAAGGTAAAAGCATGCTATTAATTGCTGTTATAGCTCCAGTTTAGGTTTATATTTTGAAGCAGTTACTAGATGAGAGTAACATCACCAC
>UELV01096961.1:0-10699 GCA_900490015.1 Megastigmus stigmatizans | reverse complement strand
GTTTATGATAATCACTTCAAACATAAATTGAATAATTAGAATACCGGTAAGGTAAGTCGCATTTCTTAGTACGGCTTCCTCTTAACGATTGAATCCTCGATCCAATCGCGAATTCGTTACAATACGCATATTACAAATTTAATAATATTAATTATAACCACGATAAAAATTTTATTAAAACCACTTATACAAATATATTAATGAATAACGGATACACATCTATAAAAAAATCTATGCCCTCCAAAAGACGAAGGCAAGTGCGAAGGACTATAGGGGAAGTTGAAAAAGCTGCAATATTAAAAAATCAAATAACCGATTAAATAAAAACCATAAATCCCACGAAAATATAATTACCAGAAATAAATAAAACAAACCATATACCGTCACAGCTTATGTGATCGGTGTATAAAAGGAGAAATCACAAATGATTGCTTTCTCTGCCTTGACAAAAATTATAAAATACCTAAAAGTACAACAAAACAGAGGGAAAATACTTGCAAAGATTGTCTACAGACTTCTGCGTTTTTCAATAAAAATTGCTCAAAGTGCATACCCAATTGCCTATATGGTTTAAATAAAATAAATAATAAACAACAATTAAATTTAAAAACAAATTCAGAAATTTCCTTAGTCTAAATAACTTAATTAACATTAAAGTTATAATAAATAATTAAAACAAAACTTTTCTCTCTTTCAACGAAACTAAAAGGAAACAAATACATAAATGAATAAAATTACCATATACGTCCGAGCTTTCCAAAAAAATTGTAAAATATTGTCACAACTTATATAAATCATAAATTTTTTCTTTAAAATGGCTTCAAGTGAAGATGAAGCATATCTGCTTAAAATATCTTTAAAACCGGACCAGAATTTGATAGTCTTAACATTTCCATCAATGAATTTATTGACGATTGTGATAACGCGTTTGATATAATAGATTCTAAACATGAAAAAATATTTGTAAAATTTTTACGGGCAAAATTAAAAGGTAAAGCGTATGAAGCTGTACGATTTGAAAAATTTCTATAATAAATTATAATGATTTTAAAATTTGCTTGTATTCCATATTTAGATCGCCTGAAACTATTATACAATTAATTGATAAATTATCTAATATCAGTAACCAAAATAATAATGAAAGAGTTTTAACTTATCCCTTAAGATTACAAAGCATTAGAGACCAAATTTGTAATATCGCTCTGTGCGAAAATAAATTAAATGAAGATTTTAAAAGTTTTATTGAAGAATCCTTGATAAGTTGTTTTATAGCAGGATTAAAACCAGAAATTAATATGGACTTGAAAGATAAATATAAAGATTATAACAAAACCAGTCGGATAGCAATTAAAATTGAAAACAAACTTATTATTAGAAATGGTATTCGAAATATATCTAAATCTTATTCAAAAAAGGGTTCAAATTTACTTTCATATTCTTTTTTAAATTTTGCCTGCAGCGGGAACAAAAATCATTCATCAATTAATGAAAATTTTGAAAATACTGACAACGTACACAAACAAACAATAATCTACTTTACAAAACCATTAGAATCAGTACGAATAACTCTCTCATTCCTATAAATAAAAATCAAAAAGAAAATTATGATAACATTTTAGAATCAAAAACTTATGATTGCACTTCGAATACACACATTAATTTAAATGTCACTAACATCCTTTCCAGTTTCATTGATATAGACTCAAATTCAAATAAAAATGTAAACAAAAATTCTAATTCCAATATAGATAAAGATTTAATTCAAAATAAATTAGGTATTTTTCAACCTCCAGAAAATTGTTTTAATTCAGACATTGAATACTCAGACGTTAATAATAATAACTCAAAATCCTTACATACTAAAATCTTTACTGAACACAAAAATCTAATTTTTGAAAATAGCTTGAATTCGAATTCTGCAATAAAACATAACAATCATCTTTTTAAATCATTTTCTGATTCTAATTTACCAACCCAAGCTTTGAAATATTTTAAATTTCCATTAAATACTAAATTTACTGACAATTTCATTTCGAGGAATAATATTTTATTCACTTTTAATTTAAAGGTAAATAATTTGAATCCCAAGAGCGAAAGCTCATATGACTTTAATAAAACAACTATTACCTATAAACGAAGCTACCTATTTTTAAATATAGTGAAAGTCATTTATTCATGCTTATTTATATTTACACATATACTTCAGAATCATTTGACACATGCATCCAATTTAGAGTTAAATCCAGTACTGAATCTGATGCCAAAATCATGTTTAAAATATACCTTAGTATATTAATTCTTTTGTAACAATTTACAATAATTTTTATAGTTGAATTAAGTAACGATAAAAATACCGAAATTAATTAACAAAAAAATGTACAAATGCAACATATGTAATAGATAATTTTCTAGTAAAATGTAAAATCACTTTCATATTACTTTAACTTTTCGACATAAGATTGCGTTTTAAATAAAAATAAATTCTAGTAATTAAAATGACGTACTCTTGACATAATATATTTTAAATCAATGCAAATGTTTTAGTTTTAATTTAATACAAAATTATTAAAGTCATTCTTGTAAAAGAAAAACTGCCTATATTAAAAAACTTTTCTATAGCTTAATAAAAAATTATTTATTGTATACGTAATAAAGAGATTGAAAAAAATTTTTTTACGTTCCATGATGATCAATTTAGCCATTCACCTTATGTAATGAAAAAAAAAAACGATAGATTCAACATTAAATTTATACTTTGGCATTGGATCACTTATATGCCGACTCAGAATAGAATAGAAGAATAGGAGGAAGTAACAACGAAAGAAATGTGCACGTTAAATTCAAATCAAGACGTACACAGGAGAGGCCTGTCAACGTCTTCTGAGGAACCAGATAAGAACAAAACAAACACACTACCTTTTCTTATTAAAATTTTGAACTCTAACCGTCACTTAAATTTAGTATTTTTCTTGTATAAATGTAAATTAGTTTTTAATAATGACGTCAAAGATCAAAAAAGTCATGAAAACGTCGAATAAGCTCACTCTCGCTTTCTCACATAGGAAATTTTTACTTAAATGCAGATCGTATGATGTTTTTCCGATCCACATCCGACATGTTTCAAATCATCTTAACAAATTTCATTTTCATAGCAGGCACATCAACGAAAGGTTACATTTGATTTCACAATATAACATGAAAAAACTTTTGAATTTTAAAATAATTGACATTAACCTATGATACAAAAATCTGTAAAAAAATTAATTGACTCATGGAAACAAAAAGGAGCATTAGAACTGACAAACTGTTTCCAGAGCGTTACGAATAACCTTGATAGTACCACTATTGCTAGGGCTTATGCCCTTGTAAAGATACATAAAGCCAATTTTCCAGTACGTATTGTTGTTTCAGCCTTAAACTCTCCGATGTATAATTTCGATAAAGGCTTGTCGTTACTGTTCAATAAATATATACCGCGCCCCACTTCTTCATTACAAAACAATTTGGATTCAAAGAGGTTATTAACAGTCCCCGATAACTACAATCTAGTATCTTTCGATGCGGTCTCTCTTTTCTCTAACCTCCCGAAAGACCTCATATTATAAGCAATGGCAAAAAAGTGGAGATATATTAAAGATCATTTGAATTTATCAAAACAAGAGTTTTTAGATGGGATAAACTTTCTTTTAAATTCCACTTACATACAGTTCAACAATAAATTCTATAAGCAAGTCATGGGGGCTCCAATGGGTTTTTGCACAAGCCCATAGTTTGTGGAAATTACCTTGGAAGCCCTTGAAACATCATGTTTAAAATCCGTAAAAAACGATATATGCTTATATAAAAGATATGTGGACGATTGCTTTTTGACAATCAAACAAGACAAGGTAGATTCTACATTAAACGTTTTTAATTCCTTCCATCAGTCTTAGAAATTTACAATGGAAATCGAAAAATCGAACAAATTGAGCTTTTTGGATGTGGAATGCATTAAGACAATAAACACTATTGTAACAAACTGGTATAGAAAACCAACTGCATCGGGGAGGTACATGAATTTTCTTTCGCATCACCCAATAGCACAAAAAATTGCGATTATTTACAATTTGGTCGATAAATGTTATATCCTCTCTGACAAGCGCTTTCACAAGGATAATATTGGCATCATTAAGAAATTTCTTTTAGCCAACAATTATCCCATGCACTTTATAAATAAATATATTAAAAAAAGAATAATGTCTATCAACAATGTTAAAAATAATATTCTGAATATTAATAATAACCAATTACTTTATAAAAATAAAATAGTTTTGCCATACATAAAAAATTTGACACCGTGTATTAATAACATTTTACGTAAGCATGACATTACTAGTATTAATAAAAACATTAATAAACTTAGAAATATGATAAGACTTGGTAAAGATTGCTTAGATCCGTTAGATACAAATAACATTGTTTATAAGGTAGGTTGCAATGATTGTGATTGTATATACATAGGTATGAGCAAGAGAAAACTAAAAAAGCGTAGAGACGAGCACAAACGTGACGTAAAAATATTTCGGAAAGATCAGCTCTTGCCATGCATGCGTATACCACCACCGAACATACGATCAATTTTGATGATGTTAATATTATTGATAGAGAGAGTAACAAATTCAAAAGAGAGTTTTCTGAGATGATGAACATTTTTAACCATGAAAACACGCTTAATAGAATTGAAGACACAAATTTTCTAAAGAACATTTATAAAACAACTTTAAAGCTAATACTAATAATAAATTTCACACATTCATTGGTCAGTTATAAATACTTATTTATATAAGTCTTATTTATATAAATACAGTTTTCGTTTCATTGCTGTCTGATTTTTCCCCCACTTTTCACATTGTTCATGATCTCGGAAGACTCTTCTATAATTATTATATACATTAGTCACTGATTTCCTTTGCGATCGACAGCACCTGTTACAAGTATTGACAAATCTTATAAATTATGAGCGAAAAAAGCGGAGGAGAAAGTTAAAGTGAATTTCTCGCGGTTTGAATAATTTCAAATTTTTAACTAACTTTTGTTCTCTATTTTAATTTTTTTTTATTTCTCGTTTTCTGCAGTAATTAATAAACGTTTTCATGGGTAGTGTCGTATGTTAACAACACAATAAATTATGCAATAGTTTTAAGTCATATAAGGTACGTTGTTTACCGGTTCCTTAAGTGCATTAATTTTTAATTTTAATTTTAATAATTATTGTAGAGAGTTAATTGTGTATTTTAAAACATGTTATCAGCCTGAAGAGGAGGGTGTAAGTACGTACACCCTCGAAACGCCGTAATAAAGAGATTGAAAAAAATTATTTTACGTTCCATGATGATCAATTTAGCCATTCACCTTATGTAATTATTCATTGTTCGTTGATACTCATTTTATTTTTCCAAATTCTAATTTTAATAATTTTCCATTTTCAATCTATAAGTATAAGCCACTGTATGCTCTAAAATTTTTAAAAATCAATATTTTAAATTTGTAAAGTTATGTCAGACTAATTCATTTCCACTGCGCTACTATTATTTGTACATCTTACCACTGCGATCAAAATTAATATTAGTCATACCAACAATCTTATATAACAATTATAGCTCATTTCCAATTATAGATTTTCGGATCTAGACTCAAAAGGATCCAACCGTCGATTCATTTCGACCAGTTGCGCAATAGCGCGCCGTAACAACTACATCGTAGCTAGTCAGGATGATAATATTAGGTGCTGCTATCTGGATTGTAACACCTAAAATATCCAATTCATCTACCTGAAACTAATTTTAAAACTTTTATAATAAATTTTCTTTTTATCCACATTTTTTCATATATCGCGTGAAAATTACGCGAGCTCTCATGTGAAAGTCATGTGAGAATTTGGTCGAAAATCTCACGTGATTTCTCACGCAAAAAACACACGCTTCCACAGGCGATATTCACGTGACTACTCACGTGATATTTTTAGCAGGGATATTGTTTATATTTCACAAGCGATTTATAAATTCTCAAAATCTAGCAACACTGCACGGCAATTTAAATTCATAGATGCTTCACTTTCCAATATCGCCAATCTTGCAACTTTTCGCCAAGAACTGACTAGTTATACCAACATACCTAATTATGATGATCCTGAAGAGTCGAAGTTTGGAGTGCAGTTAAATTCGATTATATGCGTACATTAAAAAGCGGACAAGCTTTAAAAAATATACTTTTAAAACTTAAGTCCCATATCTGTACTGCATTTTTGACTCTAAGTAAATATAATAATGTCTTTTAGTATGCGTAATTTATAAATGAAACTTCAGGATTAATAAATAAAAATGCAAGCAATCATTTACTGATTGGCTATTATATCGATAATCGAATAATATATAAATTTATAATCGTTCACAAACAAATGGAAATCGGGTTTATTTATCACGTATGCGAGATCGGCTAATATTATAACATGTGCAAACGCGAAATTTGAAAGGCGAGTGTTCAGCCAAATATTTAAAGCCGGAAGGATTAAGAAGTCTGAATACTTAACGCAACGAATAACGATGATAAAAGTTGGCTCCTCCCGTCCGGACTCCCCAATTGTTTTGCTTGAGATGGACTGCAGGCTGGTGAATTAGATCACCGATTGTATCTTGGTTGTTCTGTGTTATGCCAGCGATGCGCAGCGGCGAAGATGTCGGTCTCTAATATTTATGAAAACCATCCTGCTTCGTTGGAGTGTCCTAATCGAGAGAGATCGAAGCAACGCTGAAGTTTGATAAGAAGCACTCGAACGCTACGCACCCCACCATAACATGCCGAATTCCGCGCATGAATTAATTTCACACGCAAAAATGCGAATTATGAATATTATTCGTCACAATTCCTATATAAGGCAGTACATGCGCAGTGTGCAAATTCGATTTGCACGTTTAGCAAGGGCCAAAACGCTTGACTGGTTGTTCAACGCTGTCTTGCATTTGTGCAAGATGTGTGTCTCTGATTTTCGAGGATATGCAATTCATATCATTGCTAGGCATCCAAGTTTTTTGGTAGAAGAAGTTCAGAAAATCTCTAACTCAGTGTACTTAGATGTGTTTAAGTATATATAAATATATTTACATGTATTTTCGAAAGTTTTAAAAGTATTGTAAAAAGATATGAATTTTTAAAAGTATTATTTACAAAGTATTTTTACTACATAGAACTTTTATTCGTGCGCAAATGCAATAGAACCTTTACCAGTGTGTAAGCGAAATAGAACTATGTTGACGCAAGGTCGAAGTAAAACCTTTTCCAGCTTAGCGCCGAAACAAAACATTTCTTGGCGCACAGTCGAAATAGAACCTCTCTTCGTGAATATACGAAATAGAATCTCTCTTGGCACTCGGTCGAAACATAACCTTCTTTGTCTCAACTGTCTATATGTGCTATAAAAATAAACGATTTTTATTGTTATTTTTGGTGCAAGAATGAATCATTTTTAATGATAAAACATTATAGGTAAAATAACAGTAAGTCATGGCCACGATGCTCTTTTAATAATTAAACTTAATTATTATTATATTCTTTATATATGTAAAAGTATACATCTAATCTAGAATATAGATATTTTAGATGAGATAATATTATAATACTAGACGTAATAAGAGAAATGAAATAAATATTCGTTTAAATAACAAATGATTAGTTGAAAAAACAAACGAAATGTCTAATTTAGATACAACACAATGCAGGAATATGATAACACAGCACTAAAAACAGAAATCCTACTCCTCAGAGAACTGAATGCCGAATTAAAAAGTAAAAATTCTATACTTGAAAAACTATACACAGAAGAGAAAGAATCGACCAAAATTAACAAAAAAACTTATGCAGAGGCAACTTATAAACAAGTACTAACGGAATAACCCAAAGTAATCCCCAAAATTGTTGTAAAACGGAAAAATAAAAATGATAATACAAATTTGAAAGAAAAAGTTATATATTACTTAACAAAAGAAAGAACTATACAGACAAAGAAAATTGACACACGAGATAAAGATGAAATAAAAATCAGTTGTGTAAGCCAAGAAAGTGCAAAGGTAGCAAAAAAGTATCTTGAAGTAAAACTTCAGCATATATGCAGAGTGGGCAGTGAAGAGCTAAAGAACCCAGTCATAAAAATAATAGGTATTGATAATATGTAGAAAAAAAATCTCTAGAAACAGATGTAAAGTCTAGAAATTTTTCAAACTTTAACGAAAAAGAAAAAGGTAAAATACTGAATATGTCAACTAACAGCAAAAATGATAAAATTAGTGTAATTATGGAGGTTACAGGTACATTGCACAAATATGTAAAAGAAAATAATAACAAGCTTTTTGTAGGATATCAAAATTGTAGAGTTTTTGATGTCATTAACAATAAACCATGTTTTAAATGTGCCAGACTTGAACACAATCCGTTTAAATGTTCTGTCACGTATGATAACTGTGACGAGAGATTCTTTATCTCTCTATGTGGATTCTGTTCCGTCCGACTTTCCGGTAACTTAACCCGGAAAGGAATTTGTGAGGGCGGGTAAATAAAGTGACGCGAAGACTAGAGAACTTGTTACTATGTTTATTCACGATAAGTCGATTGGTTCTAGTTGCGTTGCGCGGTGATCGGTCAGTCATTCCTCGTTCAGATGTTGGGTCGTTCTCCTCGATGTGGTCTGATGCGGCTGCTTATATTATGCGTGATCGGAGATGGTGGAAGTGGTAAAAATCGCCTCGTGCGATTTTTCGTAGAATCGGCATTTTGACTGTTGCCGAGTGAAAAAGTGCTACATCTGCTGACGCTTGTATTTTGTGGCTTGATCAGCTACGAGTTGCATTTCTTTGGAATGCGCTTTATCGGAGTGGCACTTTATTGGAATATGATAATTGCGCGCCAATGCATAAAATAATAGGACAGCTCGGTGTCCTATGTAACAGTTCAAATAATCCTGTAAGCATGAAATGTGCAGGAACACATTTAACAAGAAATTGTGAAAATAAAAATATTCAGTGCTGTGGAAACTGTAAATACAGCAATGATACATTTGGAACAAAATACAACATAACTCATATGGCAAATAACAATGAGAAATGTGGCATATTAAAAATAAAAATCAGTAAATTAATAAATTAAATAGATTACCTTATCAAACCTTTCATACCAAGATATCTTGGTAAAACAGATAGTTTAAAAAAAAGGAGCAGGAACATATCTCACAACAGAAAGAAAATCTAAGAAAATGGAGTAGTATCGAATCAGTAGCCAGTGAGAAAAGTTCGTCAAGTACAAGAACTCGAGACAGTAACGAAGAAACTTAAAGGTCGAATTAGATTTAATATTGCGAATTATGTCAATTAATGATGTACTGGATGATATACAAAACGAAATGTTTAGACAGGCAATTGAGTGTGATGACTTAAAGTCTCTTAATGATAATTTCAATACAAAAGACAGCTTAATTTTATATGTAAACATTCGAAGCTTAAATGCAAATTTTGAAAAAGTACAAATTTTTATTAAGAGGTCAAACCATATGTTATTGTATGCTCTGAAACTTGGAATTTAAATCAATATAAATACTATAAACTAAATGGGTACAAAATATATTATAATCATAGCAAAATAAACAAATCTGATGGTGTAGTCGTATACATTAAAAAAATGTATCTCAAATTACTGACGTAACAGTAGTTGGTAAGCTTAAGATTCTAAACACATCTATTAACCCTTAAATGACACTGGGGTTCGAAAGACCTCAGAGTCTTTTTGACCGAAAAATTTTTCAAAGTTACGCGCCACTGTTTGCTTTGTGGTGCCATAAATAACCAGCATGCTTGTTTCATTTATTTCATCCTTTTTTCATCAGTTTTTTTTTTCAAATAAATACCTTTTTTGAAAAATTGGTATTTAAAACTAATTTTATCCTAAAGGTTATAGTTTCACGAGTTAGCCATTAAAATTTCATCGGAAAATATTCAAATTTCAAAAAGTTATGAATTTTTTTAGTAAAAGGGATAGATTTTCAGTGTTTAAACCAATTTCGATTTTTTTTCAATATCTTGTAACCGAGGGATTTTCGGGAAGGTGGAATGTAGAGTTTCGGTCCAATTAAACTAGACTGGTTAGGGAGAAATAATTCTATTTGTAAGTATATGATTAAACTAAAGATACAATGATAATAATAAACAATGCTGCGTGTTGTTTCACGCTTGGCTGTCGGCGGTTTTCGGGATACCAGCCTGTAAGAATAAAAGAGAACTCACATAAACAAATGAATGCTAAACGGTTAGTTTATAACGTCGGTGTATATGTTGGTTACATATACTGCTCACACCTAACATGTAGAATTATTATCGGGGGCTAAACGACTGTATTATCGACGGAGGAGCGCCTTCCGTCGATAATACAGGATCCCTAGAGTCGACGGGTTACCGGAGCACCTAGTGGCCCGTAGACTCCATAGGGCGCTACGCGGTAAGCAGGAATATAGTGTGTGTGTCGACTCGTCTTCTTCACGGCGGAGCACCTACCGTGAGGAAGAGTGAGTTGGCAACGCTAGCAAGTTCCCGGAGCACCTAGGAGCTGGCCAGCGACGGCCCGGTCGGGTGTTGTCGCGTATCGCGGCGCGGGAGGGGGGGGGGGAGAATACTCGTCGTCC
>UELV01096930.1:0-11972 GCA_900490015.1 Megastigmus stigmatizans | reverse complement strand
GGAATAGAGGTATTGCATTATTTTTTTGGTCCGATAACATAATAAATAAACACGTTGAAAAGTTAGTAAAAATTCTGATCACCTCGGCGTTAATGGGTTAACAAAACATGTCGAAACTCGAGTCCAATAATGACGAGGTGTCTTTTAATTTTAAATAATCAGGAATATATTTTAATTCTCCCACTTCAGTAATTCTTTTCTTATATTTTCTGCGTGGTTTATTTAACTTTGGATTTTGTTTTACTACATCTGCTTCATCATCTCCATGTGAGCACTCTGTGTCGCTATCCAGACGTGCCTTTTTGTCAATTTTTGTGTCATCTGCGGATTTTGCTTGACTCTCTGGTTTTTGTTTACGCAGAGTGACATTCATGGGTATGGGCATTTGTATTTTAACCTTTTTAGGTTTTCTAGGAGGTCTTTTCCTTTTAACTCTTAAAATGTTGGAGTCTAATAATTTCGCATCTTCTTGTTCTTGTTTGTCCGCCAATATGTGTATTTCTGCCCGAGTGCGCTCGGGGTTTTCTTCTTCTTCCTGCAGTATCGGGTTTCGAGATAATACATCTGCATTAGAATTTTTCTCGCCTGGTCGGTATACAATATCGAAGAAAAATCAGTTTTCCAGTTTTGAATTTAATCGAGTTCCTCTCAGTTCGGGACGTTTTGTGTCATGTAACCATTTTGATGATCTGTTACTACGGTGAATTTTCTTCCGTGTAGATATGGTCTGAACTGCTCTTTTTCAAATACGACCGCTAATAATTCGCGTTCATAGGTAGAATATCGCAACTCTCCACCTCTTAGTGGTGGAGACGCATAGGCACATGGTCGATCCTTCCCTAGAGTGCCTTGGCTTAATATTGCGCCTAATGCATAATCTGAATCGTCTGTCGTGACTAGAAATGGTTCGTTAAAATTCGGGGATTGCAAAACTGGCTCAGCACAAAGCGCATCGCGTAAAATTTCGAATGCGCGCTGCTGTTCATTTCCCCACTCAAACTCTTTATTTTTCCTGAACAATTTTGTCAGTGGGAGAGCTGTTTTTGCAAAACCTTCGATAAATCTCCTATAATATCCCACTAAGCCTAAGAATTGTTTAATTTTCTTTGGATTTGTTGGCACTGGATACTTTTTTAGTGTATCGAGTTTCGTTGGGTCCGGTTTCAATTGACCTTTTACTACTATATGCCCCAAATAAGCGGCTTCTTTTCGTAGGAAGTTAAATTTTTGCGGTTCTAAAGTGAGATTAGCTTTTTCCACTCTTTTCATCTGACGATCAAATTTCTTTTCGGGTTCTTGCAATGGGTTTGCAAAAATGATTATATCATCTAGATACACGAATAGCTCTATCCCTTACACTCCTGCTAGAACTAGATCCATCATGCGCTGGAATGATGCGGGGCCGTTTTTAGTCCCATTGCCATATGTGAATATTGATAATAACCGCTTGGTGTCGAAAACGCTGTTTTATGCGCATCATCCGAATCCATGGATATTTGATGAAATCCTGATTTAAGGTCAAACGTTGATATGTACTGCGCTTGGCCTAACTGATCTAAAATATCCGTAATAATGGGCAGTGGATATGCATCGCCTATGATTTTATCATTGAGAGATCTAAAATCGATGACTAGACGCCACTTTTGCTTTCCACTGTTGTCTGTGCCCTTTTTCTTGACGACGAACAATGGCGAGCGATAGGAAGATGTAGACGGTGTTATAATCCCTGCGTCTACTTGTTCTGGTACATGCTTTTGTATAATTGGTCGGAATCTTATGGCTAACCACTGTAGTCGCTCTTAAGCGCGCTCCAGGTAAATGAAATATAATAAATTCGCTCATTTTTCCACAAGATTCTTGACATGATCTTTTTCCTCGGTACTTAAGCAATCGATGTCCATAAGTTTATAAACTTCTTCCGCTCTATTAACTGCAACTGAGGCAAATTCTTTGAAAATGTTTGCGAAACCGATGTTCTCATTGTACAACAGTCGGTCATCATCGCATTGGGAGTCCGTTTTTTCTTTTGCAATTTCGTAAGTTTCTAACTCCATTAGAGGGGCCTCTATAGTGATTGGTTCGCTGCTTATATTTATACACATGATAGCAGCTTTCCCCTCGATATTTTTTTGAGTACAGCATTCCCTATTAAAATGTTCGGATTTATGTCAAGTAAAGGTACAAATCCTTGACTTGTATTGCGATTTTTCACGCGAGCGTAAATCACTCGGTGACATCGAGGCGGAATCACAAAAGATTCCGTTGTTTTAAATGGAATTTTTATTCCATTGCTTAAATCCAAACATTGATTATATCTCCCCCATTTTCCGAAAGAGTTTGCCATCCTAAGAGGCCATCGGTATCGATCGGAAAATCGTCGGGAACGAGATGAAGATCGCATTTCATCCCTTCTATAAGCGTTGAAATCTTACCTATGGTATGTGCTGTACCTGACGTTACTCCATTTATTTTATAGATCACTTTGTTATCTATTTTTACATTATTTTTGATTTAAAAAATCCGTACTTTTGATAGATACTATGGGTGGTAATTTCCCGCATATAGCTATTCTTATCGTGACATCTTTCACGACTGATTCATATGTTTTGCATTCTTTGCTATCTGTTCGTTTGCCGGGCTCGACTGTCTCTGCACATGTCGAGCCCCTTGAGAGTTTAAATCTCCTTGCTCAGGACGTTGTGTTACACTTGTATACCTATGTATACACTTGTTCTTTTGATGATGAGCGTTTAGATGCGTAACCCCAGCCTTGCTGACGCCGATTATTCCAGCGCTGTTGTGGGCCGTCTCGCAGTGTGTAATTTGACCCTCCCTGGTCATGACCTGGCTGCCCGCGCTGTCTCTGCGTGTGACCTACATTTGTTTCTGTCGCGTTAGCGTTATTATCCTGGGCTGGGGGATCATTTGTATGCGCTTATTTTTAAGTGCATTTATTAAAAGATAGCATTTGCTAAATTCTTGTCCCGGCTTGCTGCAGAATTCACAGTTTCCCTCATACTTCTTCTTCCAGCAATCTTTTTCCAAATGACCTTTTCCATGACAATAATTGCAAGTTTCGACGGCTGGGGCTATCCTTACTGCAGCATTTTGAGTATATGGAATATCGTTGTGCTCCTGCATTTGGTCCGGATATAGATCTTCCTCGTATTCTGTATAAAAATTGTCTTCCTCTATTGCATTTGGTATATCGTAATGTGGTTGAGGGCTATATGACTGCTGCGTTTGTATTTGGTTTGAGGCTGCCATAAAATAATTTATAGTTCTTGGCTGAAAATGCTGTGTAGGCGGATGTCTTGCGTATCCAGTAAACTTGGGTTTCAGAGTTTTGGATAATGCTGTTGCTTTTGCTATCGCGTCAGCTAGATTTTTCGGTTTTTCATTTTGTACGCGATATTCCGGGGGGTCGTGGAGCCCTACTAAAAAGAATTGTAATGCTTCGCGTTTAGCTGTTGCTGTATGATATTCGAAATCGATTCCGTCTGAATCGATCGTGCTTTCGATAGCTAATAAACGTCTATATAAAAGTTTCTGCGTTCTCAAGCCGTAATCTGCTATTTGTTCTCCTGGCCTTTGGCTGAGATTACACGTTTGCTCTCTAATATCTTCCGGTCTGCCGACGCATCCAAATTTGCGCGTGAGATCTTGCAACAAATTTTCAATAGAGCTATTATCTATAGCCCTAACGTCGTATGCTTTCTGTGCCTTGCCTCTTAATTTTCAGGCAATGCAATGAATGATCCAATTTTATTCTATGTTCCTATACCTATCCGAAAAATCTCTACAAATTGATACGAACTGGGCTAGTCCGTCTGGCCCTCCGCTGTATTCCGGAACGAAATTTGCCGCTTGATTAAATGTTAACGTGTTATTCGCAGGGGCTGAATTATAACCTACGGGCATCCTGGTGGGTCGTCTTTCTAAACTAGGTGTGTTAGAAAATACGTCAGCTGAGGGCCCTTGTTGAAAGGCCTCAGCATATGTTGGTCGAGTAGTACCTAAGTTTTGTGTATTCTGTAACGAGTCTAGTCTGTCTGAGTCGTCCATTGTCGTCCTGCCTGTAGCCGTATTCGGCGGAGATACGGCTGTCCAATAGCATCCGGGTGGCAGCACTGGTATCGTGTCAAATCCAGGTCGAATGTTTATAATATATGGTTCTCCCGTTTCTGTCTTTATCTGTCCTAATGGAGACTCAGCCCTAAACGTCATATGTGTTGGCTCTGTGAGTCTGCTGTCCGTCACATCGTATGAGCTAGAGAAATGTGTGTTCTCTGGCATTGTGTTTTTGTGATTTGCCATGTGTTTCTTTGACTGACGCGCAAAACGCGAAAAAATGTTGCGTTTCGAAATAATATAGAAAGCAATGGTTTGCGCACGTTAATGCGATGATACAATAAAATATTTTGCTGATTTCAATTCCTTCTTAACATCAAATGTCGACTCAAGCGTTTTAAGTTACGCGAGTATTTTATTAATGTCAATAAGTACTAAATAATCCAAAATATCTAGCAATATACTCGGTATAGATTTAAATCTATAGTTTCTGCGCGAGTTTGAAATTGCTTAATAATTCATTTAATTAAAACTTTGATAAATAAATTTGATTAATAATAAACATAAATAAGAGAGATAAAATCCTTATTTATTCTTTATAGATTTAAATCTATAATTCTTTTTAACGTCAATATTTTTGACGGAGATGCGAGTTCAATCGAGTTACTTTTCTGTTCGTGAGAATCTACCCACGGTAAAAGAGACAAAATAATATTATATAGTGATAATATAAAATTCACTTACCTTAATATGACCAAGACGATCAGCAACCAGAATTCGGCGATCCTTGACATCCTCAGATAATTGACCCTTGGACTGAATGGTCTTCCTTCAGTGAATATTTACCGCGATACGCGAAGGCGAATTCGAACTTTGGCGCTCAGTGGCGATAACCCCACACTTAGCACCAAATTTCTTATGTTACGTCCGGAAGGGACGTAAATAATTATTTATTGAAAATATATATAGATATGTATATAATGTATGTGGTACGGTTACCGTCTCAATTGGATAACTTTAGTATCCAATTGTTTATCGTGAGGTTGGGTTAGAATTATGAGTCAGAGTCTTTTATAGTTTAAACGTTAATCGTTTATTAAAGACTACCCGAGAGAGATCGCGTATACTTGACGTGTCTGCCTACTCGAGGGACTCTGACTGTGATCGGCTTAATCGGCTGGATCTGTCTCTAATTGCAGCTCAAAAATGGTCTGATTAATGTATCCCTCTGGATCGGGCAGGATACCTCGGTTCCTGCCGAAAATCCAGAGAGGTGGTAAAGATAAATGTGTCAGGAATCCGTCGAGTAATGACAGATCAAAACGTGAAGCAATCAGCTGCGCTTAGTAGCTGAGCTGAACGCCTGACTCACGAAAAATATGGTAGTTAGGTGTGTGTGGCCGACCTTTGAAGAATGCGATCTCTGTGCTTTTGCGTATAGCCAAAGCTAAAGAGATGTTTCGACAGAGGTCGGTATGTGAAATGAAATGTAGTAATGAATATACATTTCGGGACGTAACACAATAATTAGATCCACGTGCATGCAAATAAACTATTCAACTTCCTTTTATAGAATTATCCGAGAAATAAGATTAAAGCTTGTGTAATAACCTCAAATTAAATCAACTCATCACTCGTAAATGGAAGCCTGCATGTTTAACAGCTCTAAGACATTTATCCTTGAATTCCCGAAATAGTTCATCCTCACAGTAAAAAAACTAGGTAATTGTAAGAAGCCTAATCTACGTATGCAGTCAAAAGAAACTTTTTATAAGAATAGTAAGATATTTATCCACACATAAAATAAAATTTTTACACTGAAAATTGCAGATCTTTCTTAACAACAGTTTTAAGAGATTTGCCACTCAATTCCCGTGAAAATTCGTAGTAACAATAGTTGTAAGAGTTTTGCTTCTGATTTACCATAAACTATCGTTGTAGCAATAATTAAACTTACGGGCCTATAAAGAAACTATTCAACTTCCTTTTATAGAATTATCCGAAAAATAAGATTAAAGCTTGTATAATAATCTCAAATTTAATCACCTCAACCCTCGTAAATGGAAGACTGCATGGTCAACAACTCTAAGACATTTACCCTTAAATTCTCGAAATAGTTCATCCTAACAATCAAAAAAACTTGGTATTTGTAAAAAGACTAATCGACATATGTAGTAGAAAACTACTTTTTATAAGAAGAGTAAGAGATTTAACGACATCAATAATAAAATTTTTACATTGAAAATTACAGAACTTTCCTTATAAGCGTTTTAAGACATTTACCGCTGAATTCACATAAAATCTCATGGTAACAATAGTTGTAAGAGATATGCCCTTAATTTACCATGAACTATCGTGGTAGCAATAATTAAATCCACGTGCATGTAAATAAACTATTCAACTCCCTATAGAATCATCCTGCAAATACGATTAAGACATGTATGATAACCTCATATTAAATCAACTTATCACTCGAAAAACCAAGACTGCATGGTCAACAGTTGTAAGACTACCTTCGATTTCCAGGATAGTTCGTGCTAACAATAAATAAAACTATGTAATTGTAAAAGTGCTAATCGGCATGAGTAGTCCAGAATAACTTTTTATAAGAATAATAAGACATTGGACCACACAAACAATAAATGTTTACATTAAAAATTGCAGACTATTGCGAGCAACAACTGTAATACACCAAAAAATTTCATGCTAACAGTAAATAAAACTGTGTGATTTTAGAAAGGTAATAAACCATGTAATCGACATATGGTGTCAAATACAACTTTTTAAGAATAATAGAACATTTAACCTTATAAACATTGGAATTTTTGCGTTAATTGTGGCAACTATCGATATCGCGAACAATAGTTGAAATAAATTTTCACTAATTTTCCATAAATGATCTTCATAACAATAATTAAAATCATATACCTGCAAAAACATTATCAATTTCTATCTTTAGAATCATCCAGTAAATATAAGTGACACATTTAGCCTCAAATGGAATAACTTATCACTCGTAAATACGAAGCCTTTATGTTCATCACTTTTAAGTCATTTATTTTTGAATTGTCATAAAAGATCGTGGTAATAATAAAGAAAACAATGTAATTTCAAAAAGGCTATTCGACGTCTGTCGTGGAAAATAACTTTTTAAGAATAATAAGTCATTTAACCTTATAAACATTTAAATTTTTGCTTTAAAAATTGCAGGCTTTCGTAAATTTCGTAAATAATTGTAACAGGTTTATATCTAAATTCCCTGGTGGAAGTGAAAATTGTTCATTTTTGTATAATTATGTACATTTCCGTAGATTTTAGTAAATATTTGTATATTTTTGGACATTTCTGTATATTTTTGTGCACTTTTGTACATTTCTATCTATTTCTGTACTTTTTTGTACATTTTTGATAATATGTTAAACAAACAGAACAGCATTAATAGTTACTTTGCAACGAGATTTATTAAATATGAATTATTTTAAAATAAACATTTAATTATGTCTACAAGTCTTATTTCTCTAAACGTAAAATTCATATTATAGTGTAAGAAGTCATATTATATTTTATTTGTACATGTTTTGCATTCGCATGTATCTTTTGCAAAATAGTTTTCTCCGTAATTCATTGTTATTTCTACATTTTGTTTAATGTCTTTTATTTCTGTCTGTTTAAGTTTTAATTTAAGTTTAAGTTCTGTTCTGTTTTAATGTCTGTTAAGCAATAAAAGGTTGCATTAGAATCGCAGTCGTGGTTGACGTATGAAGCCGGTCCAAGCCATAATTGCGGTTTTTTATTTACCTCACTTGTTACTATAGAGAAATCCAATTTATTTTTAACTAAAAATTGTATTTCTTTTTTGCTTTAAACAGCTTTTATAAGCAGTTAAAATTTATAAAATTGATTTTCTCGGTATGTCTTCTTTGGCACATATTTTGGCTCCAATATGATTTTCCATTGAATATCTAAAAAGATGAAAAATAAATTATTTATTAATATGTATATGCTTTATGATTTATTTATTAATTAGTCCATTAAAGTTCGCTTTTTTTTTAAAGCGATGATGATGATGATTGAGCATGAGTGGAAGTCAAGGGTTTTTGTTGTTTGCAAAATAATTTGAAAATAGCGTTTTTCGAGTCGCCATTTGAATATATAAATATATAGATGTATATTTCAACAATTTTTAAATTTTCCTAAAGTTTTAAAGTGTTTAAAAATTTTAGGCTCTAGTAGGAAATAAATTAAAATTGAGTAAAAAGCCGCTAATAAAAGAATGAAGAAAATTATGTGAAGAAAGGAAAAAGGAGAAAGCAGAATAAGAGATAGAAAAATTGAGGCAGAACCGCAACGAAAATGACGTATGGAAATTCTTAAATCAATTTAGGAATGGAAGAGATGAGAGATACGAAAAACAAATATATATTGAGAGGTAGAGTGAAAATTTTACGGATCTCGTAAAGGGTAGTGAAGTGTTAGATTTAGATAGGAGGTAAGAGGAGGTTAGAGAAGAAGAAAAAATAAAGTATAATGAGATAAGGAAAGCATGGAGAGTACTGAAGACAAATAAGATGGCAGAAACCGATAACATTCCCACATAGTATGAAATATTGCAAAGAAATATTTCATGAAATATTTCAAGGCAATATTTCACGTAATATTTAGGAAATATTAAAGCAATATTATATGAAATGTTATAAATATTTCTTTTTAATAGTTCATGAAATATTTCTGTAATATTGATGCAATATATCTTGTAATCTTTCACTGAAATATTTCTTGAAAATGTCACGTATGATAACTGTGACGAGAGATTTTTTCTCTATTTATGGATTCTGTTTCGTCCGACTTTCCGGTAACTTAATCCGGAAGGAATTGTGAGGGCGAGTAAATAAAGCGACGCGAAGACTGGAGAACTTCGCACTAAGTTTATTCACGATACGTCAAGTGGCTCTAGCTGCGTAGCGCGGCGATTGGTAAGTCGTTCCTCGTTCAGATGCTGGGTCGTTCCCCTTGATGCGGCCTAATGGGACTGCTTTTATTGTGCTTGATTGGAGGTGGTGGAAGTGATAAAAATCGCCTCATGCGATTTTTCGTAGAGTCGGCAATTTGCCTGTTTCCGGGTGAAAAAGTGCTGCGTCTGTTGACGCTTGCATTCTATGGCGTGGTCAGCTACGAGTTGCACTTCTTTGGAATGCACTTTATTGGAATATGATATTTGTGCGCCAATGAATAAAATAATAGGACAACTCGGTGTCCTACGTAACACGACCAGGGCCTCACCACCTGCGCCCCTGCAGATGCCGCCAGGACGCGCGCAAATGAGAGCTTGACGGCGTCGCAGTGAAAACAAATCAAGAAAAGATGCTAATACAAAAAATATTTTGGCTTGGGTACGACACTTGTAATGTTGCATTGATATTGATATTATGTAATCTGAAAATTATGTCTACTATTTTATAATAATATGTTAATTGATATTTCCCATGCAACATAACGAGGTGGTACGGAGCCTACAAGGGTTCTTACATTTGCTTAAAAATATACAAAAAAGACGCACGCTGTACAAAAATTTATATGTTAAAGAGGGTTGACTTCCAAGATTACTTTAGTTTAATATTCTATGATTGGATACGTTGTCAAAGGAAAGATCGCTAAATTAATAATTTGTGCAAGATACGTATACGAAAAATGATATATAAAAAAAAATTTTTTCTATGATTATAATAACTGATTTATATAACGAATATGCAATAAAAAAATGATTTAGACAAATATCCGCATCAAATTGGTTGGCAAAAAGAAAATATAAGATTTTAAAAATTGATTTAGACAAGAATTCGCATAAAATATGATTTAGACAAACAATTCGCATAAGCAAGGTATAATATTACAAAGATTTACCTAATTTTAATTCGCATAACATTCCTTTGACGAAAATTTCCTTTGTATAATACAAAATGTAAAATTAAATAAAGATCTTGGTGTGCTGTTTCCGATGATTATGGTTGATGCCATGACCATAAAACTTCCGGATCGTGTGTTTGTATCCTTTCCGTGTGTGCACAATCATTTTCTTGGCGTGGTGTATAGAGCACCGGAGTCCTGGGATTCTGATTTCTTCTAAGCTAGGTGGTCGATTGGTCATGTTTTGGACACTTGGATGATTTTGGTTGAGCCTTCCCCTCTGTTGTACCGGTTGTATTTGTATATTTTCCATATATTGTATTTCGCTTGCTGCAGGTAGCTGTTGCTTTTTCTCTGAAAACAATCTTTTCCTGATTAGAGTAAGGGGACCCCCCACTAATAATAATTTTCACAAAATAGCACAAACGATTGCTACTATTATGAATGATCCACCAAATATAGTTATTTGCTTTTGAAAAATGTCGAAGTTTTTGCTGACGTTTTTGTGCTCGCCAATTGCTTTCGCTTTCTCCACTATTTCTCGAAAGCTTGTCCCTCTTTTTAATGTATTATTTTGTTCGTTATGCTGCCCTTTTGCAGCGTGAATTTGATTATGTTTTATTGTTTCAGTTATATATTGTGCGTAAACGTCTTTGTCTGTCTCGTTTTTTAATATGTTTTCGATATGAAGCTCATATTCTGAAAATATTGTAACTGATACTTTTGTTTTTATTTCGTGAGATGCCGATAATCTGGCATTTGCAGTGTGCACCGTGCACCCAGAATTTAACCGTAATATGCATATTCCGTTTATTTCTAATGAAATCTGTTCTGTTCTGTGGCATTGTATAAATATTTGCTCTTTTTGTATTGATGAAAAAATCCATGTATTTGGGGTGTGCAGTCGCATCCAGTATGTGTCGTCTAATTTTGTTAATTTAATGTTACAATCTGAAAAATTTGCTGTTTTCTTTTATAAGGATTTTCAATTCGCAAGTTGCGTGTTTTTGGATTTCTCTTATTGGCTCGGTTTCCTTACAAATATTAAGATCGCCTAATTTTTTACATTTATTTATTGCGACTAATGTGATATGCATATACGTGTTATGGTAGTTAACTGCGATGTAGGATTGATTCTGGCTATATATATATATATATATGCGAATGTTTAATTGGTATTGGTGAAATTTTACATAATTTATATGTTTGGAAATCTAGTAGCCGTATAGAGATGTAGTAAATTAGCTGGAAGTTTATAAATAAAATTGATAAATCTGAGATTTTTATTATTTCTAAGATAGTTGTATTTTTGTTTATGTTTGGGAAAATTGCGTCTTGTACCGTTTGCTTAACTAAATTTTCCGAATTTTGTATTAAATTAGGTGAAATAAAACGCGGATGTATGGCTCCTTGCGCTGCGAATAGAATTGCATCGGTTATTAGTGCTGTGTCTAATTCGTATTGCAGGACACCCTTGGCTAATATTTTTATCGTTGTGTCGATTTGTTTTCGCTCTAGGTTTCCAACTGTATTTTGCGATAATTTACTTATAATTTTCTCAATATTTATGATTTGTTTATGTATTTGATTAAATTCAGTTTCTACTAATTCTGTCTGATTCGCTAATAAATTTGAGACTTCGCGCGTATCGTTACTTGTTATTTCGATTAAGCTTTTTAATTTTGCTTCGGATCCTCGTCTAAGGTTCCGTATAAATGTCTCGAGATTTTCCCGACAAAGGGCAGAAGGGATCTCCGCTTGTGGGTTACGCTGTCATTATTATGTCCCTGTAACAGTTCTGTTATGCGTTCAGTGTCTTGTATTGTGGATATTATTTGTTTGTAGATAGTTTTCATCTGTTCATTGTGTACACATATTTCATTTAACGGAGCGCACCTGTGCATGATTTCTCGCCATACCGTTATAAGTTTATTTCCTCGCGAAAAATGCGGTTCCAAATCTACCCGTTGGACGATTTTCTAATCCGTATTTGTTGT
>UELV01096929.1:0-11154 GCA_900490015.1 Megastigmus stigmatizans | reverse complement strand
CTATAAATGTGATATACTTATTTTCAGTGGAATTTAAATCACTGTTTTGAAATGCACTGTAAAGACAGTGTATGTGCACTGATTTTCATGCAGTTGCACACTTATCACTGTTTTAAATTTGGAGAGTATCAACTAATTAAATATAAAGTCTTACCTGTAGGACGGCAATGAACCCTTTGAGCAATTGTTCCTTCTATGAAAGGTCTTGATTTTTTTGCACTTCCATTGGAATTCGATAACACTCCTAAAGTTTGGTTTCTATCATTTATTACACCAAGCTCAAGCTTTGGCAAAGAGAAAGCTTTTTTGTACGATAGTTGTACAAAATGACAGAGCGTTTCTGCACATCGATTTCGTAAATTTGTAGTCATATTTTCGTATAGCTATCGTCCGAAAGCCGGGCATTAGCTCTCCCTCCAGTGCTGTCGTATACTTGTGCATTTAGGTTATGTGATAATATTTTAAACATAAACCCATGCACATACATTTATAAATTAGTATAAATAGTATCTATTAAATGTACAAATACAGTGTATATTGTACTGACGCGATAGTCTGCCGAAAAAAAGAAATATTCACATCTTTGTACAGCAAACGTTTGTATTTCGTTTACTGTAAAGTCAGTGTAGGTAGCGGGAGTCAGATTTGTTGGCTATATCAGTGAATATACGCACGCTGTGCGTGGTCTAACCGCTTCGGTCGATACGGCTGGACTGCGCATGTACCCTGGTAGCACACCGATCGCAATTCTGGTGCAATTAACGCAATTCTGACATCAAGAAATTGCAGAAGATACATTGCAGCAGAATTGCGTCAGATTACTGAACCGAACGTTCATTGATCAGGTCACCTGATTGCAATCGCGCATGCAGCAAAAGTGCACGAGAATTGCAGCAGAAACGACAAGGTGGAAGAGTGCAGCAGAATTGCATTAGATTACGGATCCGAAAGTTCACTATCCTGCGGTTACTTGATTGCAATCGCGCATGCAGCAAAAGTGCACGAGAATTGCAGCAGAAACGATACGGTGGAAGAGTGCAGCAGAATTGCAGCAGAAACGATACGGTGGAAGAGTGCAGCAGAATTGCATTAGATTACGGATCCGGATGGTCACTACCCTGGTTACTTGATTGCAATCGCGCATGCAGCAAAAGTGCACGATAATTGCAGCAGAAACGACATGGTGGGAAAGTGCAACAGAATCGCGTTAGATTATAGAACGAGAAACCACTACCCTGGTTATACCTGATTGTAATGGCGCATGTAGCAAAATTCAACAAGAACAGTAAAACGACGTAACTGCAACGTGCGATAGAATTGCGATAGACTTACAGGTACCGTATACAGAAATAAGTCTCTAATGCACGCTTCCATGCAGCATAATCGCACAGAAATTACAGTAGAATGTATTATAGAATGTACGTGGATTTCCACCTGGTTTTTCCATATGAAATTCTGGTGAATTACATGAATATTGCAAACGTAATTCACCTGAAAGTCCGCTACTGCAGTTCACAAGAAAAATTCCAAATAGGTCATGCAAAATTCACTAGAAATCCACCTGGTTTTGACGTGGTTTTCTCGAGATTTTCAGGATAAGTCTCCCTGAAAATCACTAGAAATCCACGTCAAAACCAGGTTGAATTCTAGTGAATTTCGCATGATGTATTCTGAATGTTTACTCTTAGCAATGAAATAATAAATATAAGTCTATATCTAAAGAAAGATGCCAACAAAGTCCATCTGATGAATTGTCGAGTGGTCGAGTCATTCATTTTTTAAATATGGTAGTAATTAAGAATGTGTGAAGCCAAAGGTTAAAGTTAATCATTTTCTAAGTTTTTAATTAACTTTGAACCATATTAAAATTACATAAATAATATAAATACATGATATGAAAAGAATAACTACTCTTGATTGAAAAATTCTTCCATCTCTTGTATGGGATTCGGATTATTATTTTCTTTCTCTTTCTCTTTTATACTATTTCGACGAGCTTTGTCCCTTCTGTGCTGTTTTGCAGCTCGCAATGCCGTCTGCATTACTTTACTAAAATTTTCAATTGAAGTATTCGGAAATACTGCATTCATAGCACCTAAAACATTATTTACAAATTTGAACTTTTTGCACACACACTTATAAAGAAATTACGCGGATAAATACTTATGAAACGTGATTTTGCTGAATTTAGTTTTGTACAGTGTTCGAGGAGCATTTACTTCGTTTGAAGTTTCGCCATGAGATGCCCATTTAAACTGCATGATGAATTCGTCATCAAAAGTGTCTCTCAAATATTGCCTTGCAGCAGATTTTATATCGGTTCCACCCCACCAAGTGAAATAATGCATCTATAAAAAAGTCACATATTTTACCTTGTACACAGTTAATTGCCAAATAAAATCATTTCCAGATTTAGGAAAGAATGGGTTATGATAGCCAGTTTTATACCAAGGAGCAGCTCACTCTATTATAATGTAAAAATAGTATAATTTCTACTATGAATAGACGCTTATTACGTCACCCCGTCTCATCGGCGTTCTATATAGCTACTTAAAGGTAAGATAAGTATATATTTATACACTTAGTTTACACAGACAAACAATTAGCATGTATAAACAAGTAAGATTATCTTATCTTAAATTTGAACAATTGAGGACGTCGGCGGGACAGGGTGACTTAAGCGTCTCTCTATAGTAGAAATTATACTATTTGCAAAGGTAACTATAAATAAGATAATAACCGGTGATAGTCCATAGAAACACGCGATGACTAATGATAATACGCTTGATACTAAAAGAAACAGATATTTTAGCTATTCCTTTTTTAGTTAACTTATTATTTTACTCACAAGATCTACTTGTTTGGCCTCATCCTGCTCAAATGCTTCGAACTCTTCAATATTTTTTATCGGTAACTCAGCGGGAATATCCAACATGGGTTGTTGTCCATTTCGATTATGTAAGTTTCTAAAACAAAATATATTTGTAAAGTAAAATAATTGAATATTTGTTATTTACCAGAAATCGTATCTTATCTTATTTTACAAATAAACACCTGACATAATGATAAGCAGAACTGAAATTAATTTTGGATATACATTTACCCTAGTGTTTCATGAAGTTG
The DNA here is from genome assembly GCA_900490015.1 of Megastigmus stigmatizans. NCBI lineage: Eukaryota > Metazoa > Arthropoda > Insecta > Hymenoptera > Megastigmidae > Megastigmus > Megastigmus stigmatizans. The sequence goes on along the minus strand of UELV01096929.1, from coordinate 8,031 downwards.
TTCACGTGTTATCTTCCAAAAATATTTCTGCAGTATTCTGGGATGCTAAGGAAGGTACACGTGCAGTATGGAACTGGTATAATTTTTAGTTTGTATTTTGATCCGACGAGTACTATACCTAATACCCTATCAACATACATTAGGGGTACTTTTTAGGGATTGTAATGCATGCTAGTTCGTTTTTTTGTTGTTTTGAGTCAATTAGCATAATCCCCAGCTGTTCTGCACAGGTTATTTTATATTTTTAAAAAATTTATTTTTTCGTTCGAGACGAACGTTGTAAACTTGAGACTCATATTTTTATAGTACTGCGTAGCGTAAATCCGCACTTAAGTGCGTTAAGACACGCCTATCCGTGGTGTAAGTCTTTATGGATTTAGTTAGTCAGTGCTATAAAATATTGTACTATGTTCGTGTCGTAATATATATACTATTTCTTTAAAAATCTAAAAAACCATAGTTGATTAACAATAACTTCACTCCCTAAGGTGCGCGGTTGGAAGGATAAAAATGCATTCCATTTTATCCTTTTAACACTTATAATTTTACCAATAGCTACTCCTGTTGCAAGCAGTGTCCAAAAACTTTCTCAGCAAAACAATTCAAGAGAGAAAAAGAAAGAAATTAGTGGCTCTGCGGTTAATGCGAGTATGATACAGCAGAGGAAGGACAGCTGTAATTTAAATAAAGATGACATTCGAATATTTTATGAGCAACAGCTACAATGTATAGTAGAAGTCTGTGATGAACTGAAGGCGCATATGAATGCTGAATTTGATTCTTTAAAGGCTCACGTTAACGCCAAACTTCATGAAACACTAGGGTAAATGTATATCCAAAATTAATTTCAGTTCTGCTTATCTTTATGTCAGGTGTTTATTTGTAAAATAAGATAAGATACGATTTCTGGTAAATAATAAATATTCTTTCTCAAGTCTCAAGACTTTATCCTTCCAACCGCGCACCTTAGGGAGTGAAGTTATTGTTAATCAACTATGGTTTTTTAGATTTTTAAAGAAATAGTATACATATTACGACACGAACATAGTACAATATTTTATAGCACTGACTAGCTAAATCCATCAAGACTTACACCACGGATAGGCGTGTCTTAACGCACTTAAGTGCGGATTTACGCTACGCAGTACTATAAAAATATGAGTCTCAAGTTTACAACGTTCGTCTCGAACGAAAAAATAAATTTTTTAAAAATATAAAATAACCTGTGCAGAACAGCTGGGGATTGTGTTAAATGACTCAAAACAACAAAAAAAACGAACTAGCATGCATTACAATCCCTAAAAAGTACCCCTAATGTATGTTGATAGGGTATTAGGTATAGTACTCGTCGGATCAAAATACAAACTAAAAATTATACCAGTTCCATACTGCACGTGTACCATCCTTAGCATCCCAGAATACTGCAGAAATATTTTTGGGAGATAACACGTAGGGGAAGCCACCCCTTTCTTTGGTAAAAGTGTCCAATATAGTACCAAAAAAAAAATTATAAAATCCAAACTAAAAATTATACCAGTTCCATACTGCACGTACACCTTGTTTACGTGTTATCACACAAAAATTTTTCTGCAGTATTCTGGGATGTTAAGGAAGGTACACGTGCAGTATGGAATTGGTATGATTTTTAGTTTGTATTTTATGATTTTTTTGTACTATATTGAACACTTTTACCCCCGAAAGGGTGGCTTCCCCTACCTGTTATCTCACAAAAAATTTTCTGCAGTATTCTGGGATGCTAAGAAAGGTACACGTGTAGTATGGAACTGGCATAATTTTTAGTTTGGATTTTATGATTTTTTTCAATTTTGGACATATTTACCCCCGAAGGGGTGGCTCCCCCTACGAGATATCTCCCAAAAAAATTTCTGCTGTATTGTGGGATGCTTAGCAAGGTGTACGTGCAGTATATATGGAACTGGTATAATTTTAGTTTGGATTTTGATCCGACGAGTACTATGACTACCCTATCAACGTACATTAGGGGTACTTTTTAGGGGTTGTAATGGTCTGCACCGGTTATTTTATATTTTAAAAAGATTTATTTATTCGAGACGAACGTTGCAAACTTCAGACTCATATAAAAATATATTATGGTACGTCACATTGGCAAAACATTTCTTAAACGAATTAATGTAAAAAAATGCATAAATAACAAGTTAAAAATAAATAATTATCCAAATCAATTCTCTAATTTGACAACATGGCACCCATTTGATCGCTATTAACCCTTTGAAGCATGGTGGTATCCCAGATTACTAAAATTTTTCAGTTTCTAACAATTAATTCTCTAATTAATCGATTTCAGCAGGTTTTTTGTATATTTCAGGAATCTTAGTGATTCGGGAACATAAAAAAAAATCTAGTAAGATTTAGCACTGATTGTTTATGTTTTATAAATAAACAAATTATAAAAAATCGCCTTTTTTCCGTAGAAATTCATTTCTGACTGTACTTTTTAATATTTTTCTCTGAAATTCAGTATTCAAGGGTTTTTAGGGCCGCTGAATCCGAATCGGCTGTCAGAGTTACAGAATTCAAGATGGCGGATCCAATATGGCGGAAGCGACCTACTAAAATTATTGTAATTCAACCATTTTACTACAACTGTCTACAAAAATCCGCCATCTTGGATACGGAATTTTAAAAATCGGATGTCAGATTCGTTATCAACGACCCCAAAAACCCTTGTACACTAAGTTTCATGAAGATATTATCAATAGAAAAAATGTATGCTTCAAAGGGTTAAATGTGCAATAATGTTCAATCGGATCCTGAACACTTGAATATTTCAATTTCGAGATGATATTACATTCGAGCGAATTTTTTAATGAACGATGGTATATCGTTATTATTATGACTGTACATTAAAATTACTCTTACCTTTATCAACATGCGCATGGGTTTGAGATTTTGATAAGCAAAAGGTTTCCGTGTTTTTCTTTTTCTTTTTTCCGTTATCTACGAGTGATTTACTCTTTGATGCAGTACTACTTTCATTTTCAGATTCGCTATCATTTTCATCCCATTCAGAATCTATACCCTCTTTTCTACTGGAACTTTCCTGTCTATTATCAAATTCTTTTTCCATTTCTGTTAGTGTAGTTTTTCTTTTCTTTCTAATTGCCGGTCGCTCATCGCTTTCTGTTGTGCAATACTTTGCAGGTTTTTTTATGGCACGAACTTGGCGAATTATCGAAGACATCACTGATCTAGCTATTATGGAGATTAAAAAAAATATATTGGTAAAATTCTGTATTGCTCTAAGTTTTTCTTACACGATTATTTAAATGGATAAAAAATGAGCAATATGAGTAAGGATTCGAATGAGAGACCTATATTTTCTACTATTTATTCTAGTGTAATAAAGTACAAATAATAAATTCATTATCTTGTACAGTTGAAATATAGTTTGCAGAAAAAGATGTAGACCAACTTGGCATACAGTAACATTTTTTCTTTATCAAGCAAATATTTTTTAATTCCAAATCGTTACGTAAATTTTTACATATATACACTCCAACCTCTGAAGAAATTGCTGGACTTTCGTAAAAATTAAGAATAGTCTCTAATGTTCGTATTACTGCAAAAATGCGGTTGTCAATACTTAAAATATTTTCTATTTTGCAAATAGATTTGTCCTCCATTTCACAAAAATTGTTGCGATCGTCTATAATAAATGTAAAATTTTTTGACTCATATTTTTTATATTCCTGATATTTCACGTGAATATTACTAGGAATTGGGCCGCTGTTATGTAAAAGTAGAAGACGAGGGAGGCTAAGTATTTTAGGTGCGTGTTGAATATTATTTTTTTCTTTTAATCGATTAGCAAATTGCTGTAATGGTCGTGGATGGTTACGTATGTTTTTCTTAAACAGAGGCATATTGTTTTCGTAGATGAAAGCTGAGCAGTTTTCTAACGGTCCCAATTTTCTTGCGTCATCAACTAAATGTAACAGAGCATGCACATTGAAGCTGATAAATGCTGGTGTGTACAAATTTTCTGCGTATTTTACGAATAATCTTAGGCATTTTTCTGCAAGCTCCAACGACTGTCTTGAATGATCGTACGAAATTAATATACGCATTCCTACATTAAGCATTAGAAGATGAAAGTAATATTCCTTTTTTAAAACTCCAAACGTGATTATGGGCGCTCATACAAAATAAAATGTCGTAATTCGGTGGCTTTGAATCGATTATATTTGCTTAGTGGCCTTGGTTTGCGAGCGAATTCACATGGAATATGGTTATTCAATCGTGAATATCTAGAGGACAGTTCTGTTAGTAATATATTTGGTAATTTAGGCGAAAAGCCAAATTTACCAGTAAACCAAGCATCCAATATTCTGACTGTGACTCCCAAGTACACCAAGTGCATAACTTCAAATGGAACTCTGGAAACCATTGGTATTGAAAGTTCTGCTAATGGACTTCGTCCGGGTTTTTGATGATCATCATAAATCTCATTTAAATATTCTTCATCTTATCGCTTTGGGTGATCTGTTCCTAAATAAACCATTACTCGATTCTCAAATCTAAATCCAGTAACTTGGAACATGGATTGCTCGCATTGTGACCATAGTGGTTCAAGATTAAAGACCTTGCTGGAGCATCGGCTATAAAATTTTTAAAACAAAACTTAATACGGCGTCCATTTAATAATATACCACCTAGTCTTTCACATTCTTTGACTTCGTCAAGAAAAGGTTGAAAAAATGAGTTTACATCGCTAGGTTTACCGGGCCCTTTATATATACCTATAATTAAAGGTTTAAATCCCGAAATATTGGTAACTCGATATTGTATCGGCCAAAACTGCATCGGATTACTTTTACTTAACGATAATCCATCCGTACTCAGTTCTAATTCGAGGATAGAAGGAATTTCACTATCATTGTACAACATCAAATGCTTCTGGAAAGGTATTACAAAACCAATATGCCAATACACACCATCACTAACATCTAGAAAGTTAACGCGGGTACGACCAGTTTTAAGAAGTGTTCTACTGTCTCTTGGCAAATGCCTAAAACATTTATGTGTACGCAAAACTTTCAACAGAGCTCTTGTCTGACAGTGATTTATGTTCATGTTCAAGCAACATTGTCTCAAAAGATTTTTAAAATTTTGAATATTATCTAACTCAATGTTTTCGAGTAAGATAGCTGTATTCACATTTTCCGCATTTATATTAGTTTCTTCATTCTCTAATAGTACTTCGTTATCTACTACCATACTGATTCCATCCGATATTAATTGTAGATCTTCTAAATCTTCATTAATACCTATATCTGAATGATTATTTTCGTGTAATATTACTGAGATATTTGCACTTTGGTGCTGATTTAACCGAGATTGACGTGCACGAAGACGATTATATTTTTGTTTCCTTGATAATTCGGAAAATGTTTTACGATTGATCCACGCCATTTCAACTTCGAATGTAAGATACAATTTTTCAACAATAAAATAAAAAAAATATTCCGTCAGAAGCCAGCGAATATCATTCCTTTACTGTGTTTTTGCATGAATCCAATGCTGTAACAAATAAGACAACATTTCCTTACTGCGTTTAAATTTTTTTATTCTATTTACTCAATTTATAAGGATTTAGTATAAATAGAGCTGTATGAGGTCCGTCTGTTAAGGGAGTTCTCTCGATAATTCAATTGATGATGTCAATGACTTACAAATTTTTATGTAGCAAGGTAAATGATTGAAGAAGCTCCAGTTAAAATTTCAAGAGGCTAGGGTACCTCAAAGCCGAGAAATAAATATTTTTATTATTGCTTTTTTAACACGTAGGCTTATGGGAAAGATTTTCTTTTTTCCGATTGTTAATTAATTGATGATGACAGCTTTACGATTTTTTTATATAGTAATCAAGAAATATTTTTAAATTTTTAGCAATTTTCTAAAGTATCATAGGGTAACTGTGAAATAAGATGGAGTAGATATTTCATGTATAAATCTCATTTGCCTATAGGCTATACATGCAGAATATATACCTGTATATACCGACTGCACTGGTCAAATCTGGTGAATTATGTACTTGACTTACTACGTATAAAGAGAAACTCCTTAAGATAGATTAATTTTTACTATTATACAATGAATGATCTCCATATATTAGTTTTTCGCTATATCGCTATCTCTCTCATCTTAGATGACATGTACACAGTATTATTATAAAAGGTCTTGTAATAAATCTATATATAATTAACGTGCATCTATAATTAATTTAACCTGCTGCCCAGTAAACTTAACACCGTCTCATCAGAAATTGTCTGTTTTTGAGGACCAGTATGATTCTGGACAGCTTCCTCAGGGATCTGTTCGTTTTCAGATACTTTAACCCTTTTCCAGGCCGAAGGAATTGGGCAACCGTACGGGTAAAAATTTACCTCGGTAGGGTTTACCATTGTAAACTTATTTTCTGGTTAAATAAATAAATAAATAAAATTTTCTATATAAGTTACAAGTACACTGCACAAATATATAAAAGAAAATAATAACAAAATTTTTGTAGGATATCAAAATTGTAGAGTTTTTGATGTCGATAACATTAAACCATGTTTTAAATGTGCCAGACTTGAACACAATCCGTTTAAATGTTCAAATAACCCAGTATGCATGAAATGTGCAGGAACACATTTAACAAGAAATTGTGAAAATAAAAATATTCAGTGCTGTGCAAACTGTAAATACAGCAATGATACGTTTGGAACAAAATATAACATAAGTCATATGGCAAATGACAATGAGAAATGTGAAATATTAAAAATAAAAATTAGTAAATTAGTAAATTCAATAGATTACCTTATCAAACCTTTCATACCAAGATATCTTGGTAAAACAGACAATTTAAAAAAAAAGGAACATATCTCACAACAGAAAATAAATCTAAGAAAATGGAACAGTATCGAATCAGTAGAAAGTGAGAAAAGTTCGTCAAGTACAAGAACTCGAGACAGTAACGAAGAAACCTAATGGTCGAATTAGTTTTAATATTGCGAATTATGTCAATTAATGATGTACTGGATGATATACAGAATGAAATGTTTAGACAGGCAAATGAGTATGATGACTTAAACTCTCTTAATGATAATATCAATGCAAAAAACAGCTTAATTTTATACGTAAATATTCGAAGCTTAAATGCAAATTTTGAAAAATTACAAATTTTTATTAAGAGGCTAAAAGTTAAACCATATGTTATTGTAAGCTCCGAAACTTGGAATTTAGACCAATATAAATACTATAAACTAAATGGGTACAAAATATATTATAATCATAGCAAAATAAACAAATCTGATGGTGTAGTCGTATGTCAAATCACTGATATAACGATAGTTGGGAAGCTTAAAATTATAAACACATCTATTAAACTTAACAATAATAGTAATCTACAAATATCGGCAATTTACAGATCGCATGATCTAAATTGCTTGGATTTCATTCTGAATTTAAAGAAGTATTTAAACATTAATAAAAATATTAAAAATCACTTATTTATTGGAGATTTCAATATCGACATATTAGATAACAACCACACTAGCTTTGAATTTTTAAGTAATTTTCTGGAAGAAGGTTTCTATCCTGGTTTCATATGTATGACTAGACCATATGATTTAATCAGTGGAAATGAAACATGTATCGATAATATCTTCATAAAAACCGAATCATTAAACACAAAAACTTTCAAACTGATTATACCAATAACAGATCATTTTCCATTGTGTATTATCACCCTCCATATTCTTTACGAAGTTGTTAATTAATATTTATTTCGATCTTAAGGGTCAAGGATCACGAAGGAAAAAAACTTTTTTATTTTCAGTTTTTACAAAAAACTCTGCAACGTTTCGCTGGTATGGATTCCGGCCTCCTCAGGCTATTTTATTTAAAACACAGAAACACATTACACTATTGTAAAAATTAACAATATGTTATAAAATGAAAGTATTTACCAAGTAACAATAATTTTTTCTCTTCTATATATATATA
>UELV01096884.1:0-20183 GCA_900490015.1 Megastigmus stigmatizans | reverse complement strand
ATTATGAGCTGTTGAAACCGAGTAAAACTATTACAGGGGATCGGTATCGAACGCAATTGATGCGTTTGAGTCGAGCATTGAAGGAGAAACGGCCACAGTATCAAGAGAGACACGATAAAGTTATCCTGCAACATGACAATGCTCGGCCACTTGTCGCAAAACCCGTCAAGACATACTTAGAAACCCTAAAATGGGAAGTCTTACCCCACCCGCCGTACTCTCCAGACATTGCTCCTTCCGACTACCATTTGTTCCGATCGATGGAACATGGCCTAGCTGAGCAGCATTTCCATTCTTATGAAGAAGTCAAAGAATGGATCGATTTGTGGATCGCCTCAAAAGACGCATCGTTTTTTCGAGATGGTATCCGACAATTGCCCGAAAGATGGCAAAAAGTAGTGGCTAGTGACGGACAGTACTTTGAATCATAAACAGCTAATCACTTTTTCAGAATAAAGCCTCAAATTTTCGAAAAAATCGGCGGAAGCAAAGTTGTGCACCTAATAAAACATATTATATTCTTGTACAAATTCATTTTAATTAACATTTCATAATGTTTTAAAAAAATTACGTTAAATCATTGTAATTGTAGGTTTCAAAACGTTTTGGAAAACGATTCCAAAATCTTGCTGAAATATTTTTATAAAATAATTTATATACTCGTATAGAAACATTTTAGAGATACATATCATAATGTTTTTAAAATGTTACTTTGAAACATTATATTTGTAGATTATAAAATCTTTTTGAAAAAATTTTATAAATCTTCATGAAATATTTTAATAAAACATTTTATATTCTTGTAAAAATATATTGCGAAGAAACATTTCATAATGTTTTCAAAAATTATGTTGAAACATTGTAATTGTATGTTTCAAATACACTCCGCTAGGTGGATCCACAGTTTTTACTTACTTTCGGCTCTCGCAAGTGGTTGAATCGAACGTCAGTTCGTATATAAGAAATTTTAGGCCTTGTTGAAAATATAAAATATGTGAGCGAAGCGAAATGTTTATTTTGTGATGCGAGCGAAATGTAATATATGTTGTAATACGATCAGCGAAGCGAAGTTATGTTATCTCATAATAAATAATATGTTGTTAGAATGCGAGCGACAATTTCTCTACGACTTATAAATGGGTATAACACGGGTATAAAACAGAAATTCATATTCTAAGAAAACTTGGAAATGTGTAAGTATATTAGCATAAAGAATTCTCCAATCCACCATTGGAATCAAGTAAAAGAGAGAAGGTACATCTATGAAATATATGGTAAAGTGAAAATTCAAGAAAAACTTTTTTTTCATTTATGTTTATATGTATAACTTTGAGTTAAATATTCCATAATTTAATTTAAACATATTTTATAATAAAATTAATCGATATAGACAGATAAATGAATGATACATCTTGCAACGGCACGCCCGTGTCCACGCGCGAACACGCACACGAGCGCACCTTTGCTGTAGTGAGAATACACTACATGCAAATTAGATACGCGCTATAGCCCCTTCCTGTGACGCTCGTGACGTCATACCCCACTTTTCCACCGCCTAGACTCAATCAAGCAGCCTTTAAATCAGCGTGCGATTGCGAATTTCGGCACCTTCGCGCCCGAAGCTACGACAGATCCGCACTCTCTTGTCTGGCGCTGCAGCATAAGATCCCGGATCTCGACGGCGATCTCCTGTCCTAGATACTCACGGCGCTCCGTAGTATCTTTCCCCCGATGCTCTCGCACGGACGGTGCCCCGTAGTGCGAGCTCCTGCCCAGGATACTGACGGCGCTCCGCAGTATTCTTCCCTAACCCTTTCGCACTGACGGCGCTCCGTAGTGCGAACTCCTGTGCTGGACACTCACGGCGCTCTGTGGTGTTTCCCCCCCCCCCCTGTTCACCACTGGCGCTCCAGGGTGAAGCTCCGCAAGTCAAGAGGCGCTCCTCCGACGTCCTGTTGGCTAAAGTCTAAAAGATATGCGCGCGCAAACCCGATGATAAAATCACGGATTCAGAACGTAAAACAGAAACTCTGTAAAATAAATAGGAAGCCACGTTTTCTTTTCTTTCATAATACTATCGATTTAATTAACTTTTGTAATTTAACCTTATCTGTTCAGATATCACTTTGTGCCACCCGAGAACCAAATGAACCAACTCTCTTTTCTATCACATCTCTTTTTGTTTATTTAAATACGTTCCTTACCAAGAATCCTGGTATACTCGAAGCATCCGGGAGAAGGGTTTAAACGTTACATGGCCCCCGAACAGGGACGATTTTGAAATTTCTGAATAAAATACGGGACAGAATGACGTTGCTTCTTAGTTATTCCCGCGATACGGTCCGAGAAACACCACCTGACAGTAAAGATGCCCCGCACTACCACAGCCGAGTGGATCACGCAAAACAGTAGTACACAGCGTTGTATACAGGAGCAAACCCGCACAATTACATCATTAATAAAACTAAATGAGAATTTAGTTACGCACAATTTAGAATTTCTGCTCATGAAAACCGAGAATGCGAGTAATAACTACCAAGAAAAGGTATACGCAGTTGAAAGGAAAATGATCAAGACGTTCGGCCGCTACAACGAGGCTTTATAATATCTTGCATTTCACGTTGAAAAATTAGGTGAGAAATTTATGAATACACCTTTTTCATGGTTTCAGGAGCATAGGTTATCTGCAAACGCATAGAAAATTTTTTTTCTCTCTCCTTCCTCGTCTTTTAAATTTCGTTTTGTATCCGGCCTAATGAAGGTATCCTGTATTTATAAGCTCAAAAAGACACAGATTGTGTCAGAATTGCACGCGCTTAGACTTGACACAGACGGCAATATAGATACACTTAGACAAAGACTAGTGAAGTACCCCCGAGAAAACCCGCACGATTTCCTAGAGAAACCACAAGACCCACTACTCTACGACGAAGATTTAGATCGGACTCGCGATAAGGAACAACTCGCAAGAGAAATAGCCACTCTCTCGTCACATGATGATACAGCCCTGTTTACCGCACTGTGAACAGAGCCACCCGCACGCCAGACACAGACCACATTCGTAACCACCACAGTAATGGACCAAATGCGAAAATGGGGATGCCATTTCGATGGCAAAGACCTACACGCTTTCATCGAACGTGTAGAAGAGCTACAAACAGCATATAACTTTTCGGATGAACAGTTACTGCGAGGCCTTCCAGAATTGCTCCGAGGTACAGCTCGACTGTGGTACCGGAACGTGGCCGCTACTCTCACTAGCTGTGAAGGCGTCAAAGAAGCACTGAAAGGATATTATTTGGCTCCGGGCGAATTACGACACCTGGAACGACAAATAATCACTCGACACCAAGGAGAAACGGAATCAATTAGAACATACGTCACCGACCTGATGACGCTGATGCGACGTAGAGGAGGCATCGGCAACGTTAAACAAATGGAGCACCTACTCGTATATTAAAATATGAAGCCTAGTCTACGCCTGCATATCAGACTACAAGAAATTCCAGACGTCTGCAGTTTGATACAGCGCATTGAAGAGGTGGAGGAGACACAACAACAAATACAGACGGGCCCATCCTTTGAGAACCCGACGACATACAAATCACGCAACGCCAATACAGTAATGAACGTACAGACGCCTTACAACCGCGCGACACATTGCTGGAAATGCAAGCAATGCGGGCACGACCGCTTTCAGTGCAAAAACGCCGCGAGAAAATTTTGCTCCCACTGCGGTGCAGATAACGTATGGTCCAAAGACTGCAGATGCCCTAGTCAGGAAAACTGTACACGGGCCGGGCCGTCGAATCCCGCCACCTGGACCGCGCAATAAACGACAGACGCCCGTATATCGACATATTTATCAAAGCGAAACGATTTTCTGCGTTGGTAGATTCAGGGTCCGTATGCTCGTACGTTAATCTTCGTACCGCCGATTTCTGTATAAAAAACAGGTGGATAAAAACGCCAATTAATCAAGTAGTCGCGATGGCTGACGGCTCGACCACCGCGTTAATCACCCAAATTACCGGTGAATTTAAAACGCGTAAAAATAAAACGAAAAGCGCATTCTATATAATGGAAAACCTTAGTCATCATTTTTTGCTAGGCATGCACGTTTTGACCCGTTTAAATGCACGTTTATTTATCGACGGAGAAAAAATTTTCCAACTAAACTCCCCTTGCTGCTGCTCAGAACCGAGAGAAGTTAAAACAGCCGACGGATTATCAACGCTAACCATAAAACAAATGCAAGACGTCGACAAATTTATAAAAAATGAAATGGCGCTATTCAACGAAATTAAAGGACCTACCCCGCTCGCCACGCATAAAATCAATCTAAAACCGGGAATAACTCCCATTAAGCAACGATATCACCCCCGTAATCCGGCTATGCAACAAATCATAAATGAAGAAGCTTCTATGATGCTCGAAGAAGGGGTTATTCGCCCTTCATCTAGCCCTTAGAGCTCCCCAATCGTTATAGTACAGAAAAAGGACGGGAAACCGCGCTTTTGCGTAGATTTTCGTAAAATCAACGAAATCGCAGATAAAGACGCGTACCCACTGCCACAGGTAAATGCCACACTCGATATACTCAGAGCAGCGCATTTCCTTTCAACAATCGAGTTAAAAAACGGTTACTGGCAGGTACCTTTAACAGAAGACAGCTGCGCGATCACCGCGTTTACCCTGCCGGGCCGCGGGCTATTCGAATTCACGGTTTTACCTTTCGGATTACACGCGGCGACATCAACTTTCCAACGATTATTAGACAACGTGATCCCACCAGAATTAGCCCAGCACGCTTTCGCATACCTCGACGATATAGTAGTCGCTACGCCTACCTTCGAGAAACATCTCTCGGTGCTGCACGACGTTTTTCAAGATTACGAGCAGCAAAATTGAAACCGAACCCCGACAAATGCCACTTTGTACGCCGAGGTTTAAAATACCTCGAACATATAGTCTACCAAAACGGACTACGAACCGACAGTAACAAAATAGCCGCGATCACAAGATTCGAACCACCGAAAAATATAAAAGAAGTTTGTCGTTTTCTAGGACTACTATCATGGTACCGCCGATTTATTAAAGATATTTTGCACATAGCCGCACCTTTAACTATACTCCTCAAAAAGAAACAAAAAAGGCTATGGGGCCCCGAACAACAAAACGCGTTCGAAATCTTACGCGCGAAACTCACCGAAGCTCCGATACTAGCTTGTCCAGACTGGACTAAAAAATTCGTTTTACAAACAGACGCGAGTAAAGAAGGTTTAGGTGCAGTCCTGACTCAAGGAGAGGGTGAAGATGAGAGAGTCATCGCGTATGCTAGCCGCACACTAAACAAAGCAGAAAGAAATTACTTGGTTACGGAGCTCGAATGCCTCGCAGTTAGATGGGGTATATGGAAAATGAGGGATTACCTAGACGGCTATCATTTTACAGTCATAACCGACTACCAATCTCTCAAATGGCTCCACAAGATAGACAATCCTTCCGGTAGATTAGCTCGGTGGGTCCTAGAACTCGGCCAATGGAATTTCGACATAAAATATAGAAAAGGCTCCGAGAATACGGTCGCAGACGCGCTTTCACGATAACCTCTCGAGCTGGCCGAAACGACCAAAAAAATCGAGTGCACATGCTATAAACAAATGCACAAAAAAGTACCGATACACCGGAAAATTTTCCCGAATTTTGCATAAAAAACGACCGTTTATATCGCCGTATCTTACACTCCTTTGATTTCAAAAACAATGACCCTAGCGACGAATGGAAAATATGCGTCCCTAAGGATGAAAGACCGCGAGTGTTAAAAGAGGCGCACGACGACGCCACCGCAGATCATTTAGGAGTAACAAAAACAATTGCACATTTAGCATATTTTTATTATTGGCCGCGGATGTTTCGGGAAGCCGCAGTTTACGTGAGAAGCTGCCCAAATTGCCAAGCTAATAAACCACAACAACGGCTCCCTGCAGGGCAAATGCACGCGACGCATGTGGAGCAACCCTGGGAAACGGTCTCTACAGACCTCATTGGACCTTTACCTCACTCTAACGCCGGTAACATATGACTGCTAGTTATGCAGGACCGTATGACGAAATGGATCGAACTTAAAGCGCTCCGAAAGGCCACCAGCTCCGCGATCGCAAGCTCCATTAAGATCGAAATAATTTTGCAGCACAGATGCCCGCGATATAAGTGATAACAGTCGACAATTAATCTCAAAAGAATTTACGAGCGTATTAAACGATTACGGCATCGAACACAGGAGAACGCCCCCGTACACGCCCCAGTGTAACCATGTCGAATGCGCGAATAGCGTAATCAAAACGATGAATGCACAATATACAGGGAATAACCAAAAAAAATGGGAGATGAACCTACAAGAAGTCGTGTACGTGTATAATACAGCAAAAAGCGAAAGCACCGGTTTTTCCCCAGCATATCTCAACATTGGGCGCAAATTCACTACATTCGGAAGCCTCCAATAAAAAATGTATGCCTGCAAATACGAGACAGGAATCGCGTATCCAGAAAATAAAACACGCGCTAGAATTATCCCGGATTAAGACGGCCCAAAGCTTCCAAAAACAAAGCCGTCATTAGGATTTGCGTCGCAGAGACTGGGCTCCCGCAATCGAAAATAAAATTTTAAAGAAAACCCATATCCTGTCAAACAAAGTACAAAAAGTTAAAGCGAAATTGAGCCAAAATTCGAAGGCCCTTTCGACTTTATCAAAAAAATTTCTCCAGTGATTTTTGATTTACGCGACACGAATGGAAAAATTTATCGACACGTCCATATTCGCGATCTCAAACCATACGAAACGCGTTTAGATTAAGTCCGGCCAAAAGTAAGAATTTTTCTATAGAAAATAAAATAATTAATAGATTTAGTTCACTCGGAAATATGTTTAATATAAGTTCTGATTATATTTTTTTTCTCTCTCTAAGTTTAGTCACATAAGTCGAACGTGCGATTGTAATTTAAATGTAAGATAGATGTATAATCCTCACTATAAACACAGTATACAGCTGAATTTCGCGACAGCAATTAGGTCTAGCCTGTATGTATGTAAATACCTATTTAACCAATAATATTACTTTGAGATGTGTACTCCTAACCGAAAGAGCAGGACCATCTCCCGTTTCACAATCATGTAAATAGCCGATAGCGCGCACAAATCGCCCAGTCTATCTACAACCGCGCAATGGAACAGTTTGGGAAAAATTTCGACAACGAGACCGAGGAAGCGACGCGGGTACTAGAAGAAATACTCCACGAGTACGAACCTATGCCGCTGGACGACTTCCCGGCCGAATTGTTCACGGACGAGCCGGCAACATTCGCGCCAGAAATAAAACCCGCGCCACGTACAACACCTTGCTCAGCGGCCGGAAAACCGGCGACCAGTGGCCTAAACGGCAAAAGTACTCGAGGGCGACCGCGCATAAAGTCGATTCAGACGCTTGACGCCTGCATCCGGGTGCCTACGAGGTCGGAGAAACCGGGAAACCAAATAGGCGCTCGGAAACCGCCGCAAAAAGTGATAAGCGCACCTAATAAGAGGCCGTTAATCCCCCCACAGCCTCCCAACAGCAAGGTGACAGGGAGGACACCAGCAGCGCGAACGGCCAGAACACCGGCAACAGCATCAACACCAGCCGCAGATCCAGCACCAACAGCATACAACAGACCGCAGCCCCCCAACAGCAAAGTGCCAGGATGAACACCGGCAGCGCAAACCTCCAAACCACCGGTAACAGCAACACCACCAGGCAAAGCTCCAGCCCCAGTAACATACACCAGCCCGCAGACAGCGACCAAGGCAACGACGCGCCCTGTCGAGCTCCCAGACTGGTCGATAGTAACGGTCCCGATCGGGAAAGCCTAGCATCAGGTATGGGTAGGCTGCAACAAGTGGTCTTTGATTCTCAACCCGCAAAACGGCTCGCTTAGAAAGTCGCAGGTAGTGCGATCAGGTGCTTTGTTTGTTTGTTTTTTTTTGTTATTTTATTTTTTCTCTCATTTCTTTGCGTGCGTTTAGTAATGTTACACGTATTCGATATTTCGTGTCGGGGCTACGCGAGTCTCCGCTCCCCGAAGAAAGGGGGGAATGCAACGGCACGCCCGAGTTCACGCGCGAACACGCACACGAGCGCATCTTTGCTGTAGTACGAATACACTACATGCAAATTAGATACGCGCTACAGCCTCTTCCTGCGGCGCTCGTGACGTCACACCCCCACTTTTCCACCGCCTAGACGTAATCAAGCAGCCTTTCAATCGGCGTGCGATTGCGAATTTCGGCAGTACCGTCCGGAGCTCCGGGTACGCAAGGAGCACCTTCGCGCCCGAAGCTACGACAGATCCGCACTCTCTTGTCTGGCGCTCCAGCATAAGAGCCCGGATCTCGACGGTGACCTCTTGTCCTAGATACTCACGGCGCTCCGTAGTATCTTTCCCCTGATGCTCTCGCACTGACGGCGCCCCGTAGTGCGAGCTCCTGCCCAGGATACTGATGGCGCTCCGTAGTATTCTTCCCTAACTCTTTCGCACTGACGGCGCTCCGTAGTGCGAACTCCTGTGCTGGACACTCACGGCGCTCCGTAGTGTCTTCCCCTGTTCACCACTGGCGCTCCAGGGTGAAGCTCCGCAAGTCGAGAGGCGCTCCTCCGACGTCCTGATGGTTAAAGTCTAAAAGATATGCGCGCGCAAACCCGATGATAAAATCACGGATTCAGAACGTAAAACCGAAACTCTGTAAAATAAATAGGAAGCTACGTTTTCTTTTCATTCATAATACTATCGATTTAATTAACTTTTGTAATTTAACTTTATCTTTTCAGATATTACTGTGTCCCCCGAGGACCAAATAAACCAACTCTCTTTTCCTTCACATCTCTTTTAGTTTATTTAAATACGCCCCTTACCAAGAATCCTAGTATACTCGAAGCATCCGGGGGAAGGGTTTAAACGTTACAATCTTATTTGATTAAATAACTGTTCTATTAACATAATGATTTTTCCGTCTTCCATTCTACAACAATTCGTTGTTAATTCGACATATATTAGAGTTTGCGCTATTTCAACCATGAAAAATTGTTGAATCAATTGAATTTTTTTCTTTGTGAATGTTTCAGAAACATTTTAAAAACATTTTACAAAAATAATTCTAAACATTTTAATAAAAATTACTCTTTGGAATACTCTTAAAACGTTTTAGAAATACTTTATAAACATTTCTAAAATATTTTTAAAATATTACAAGAAAATGTTTTGAAATATTGTAGTGAACGATTTGTATTGATAGGTTAAAAAATCTTTTAGAAATATTTTAGAAATGTTTTAAAAATATTTTAGAAAAATATTTTTTATATGTAACATTTCATGTTTAAAAATGTTTTTAAAATATGCCTGAAATGATTGCAGAAATATTTTATATTTCATAAAAATATTTATAAAATATTTTTAAAATCATTTTCTGCTGTTAGGGTAGGAGCAGAAGCGAAAAGGAATAAAAGGTTAGTCAAAGTTAATTATTGTATTTGAAAATATAGTCCGCGTTAAGATGCATGTACGCGTAAAATAGAATCATTTTTGGAAGTATTTAGATTTGAATAAAGCTACCAACGAGGAACGGGATAGTCAGCGCTCTTGGTTAGCTACTATAGCCGCCATTCGTGAACGGGGAAACCTGGTCTGCTTGGCGTGTAGGGATTTGGAGTTCACCATTCTTGAATCATTGAATTTGGTGGATCAGCTTGAGTTATATTAAACATTAACAATAGCTAGATTAGAAGACTTCCACGCGATTAATAAAGCAGATATTTGAGTAGCATCGACGTAAAAGCAACGTTCTCCAGCCCCGACTATTGGACCAAAGTCTAGGTCAAAAAGGAGAGTATTAAAATTGAATCTTTGTGTGCGCCCGCCAGGACGTTACATCATTGTAATTTTCCCATTTTAAATTATTCAATCACACTCATTTTTTATGCCTTAAAGGCTTAGAGTACATTTTCCTGCAGTTTATGCAAGAGAGCATTATAGACTCTTTAATGCCTCGCTCTTCTTGCCTACGAATTTTAATTCGTACATTTGTGGAAAATTCCATTGAATATTGCCTGCTGGCACATAGTAGCCCCAGTATCGAATTGGAATAATTTAAAATTCCAAAACTAGGGAAAATTCCACAAAAAGATACTCGTAGTGCCTGTGTTTACAGCAGCAAGGGAAAAGGACATTGGAGCGAGAGAGAAGGATGCTAGACACAAAACATTCCGATGTGGTGCCGAACTAGAGCGCACCAATCAGCGAGCGACGTGACAACAGCGCGAAGGATGCCGCGGGCCTCGATGGACTCGGCGACGCTTGCCTAGGTGACTTCTCTTCTGGCTGCCGAACGGACAACACCCTGTCGGGACTCTTCCGCGCCGCGTAGTTGCGATCATCTATATCGCGTAAAAGTTCATTTCGCGAACTATGATGGCGCCCGTGCCTTTTTGTTGGCAGCGCTCGTTCGTTCGGAATTATTAAATGATTAAAATCGTTCGATACTATCAGGAGCTACAACAGGGTAGGATTTGCCTTACGCAGTTTTACAGTTTTTTATTTAAATTTAATTTATAATTACTGTGCCTACTTTGTGGCTTTAACTCCGCGCTAGAGTGCCTTCGTCCTCGCTCGTTTGTAGTTTTCTCTGGTTAATTAATTTCTTGCGGACGTATCCGTACGCGCGAGATTTGAGGTGGAGCAACGCTAAATTTGGTGAGCCAAGCGACTCAAAAACTTTGTAAAGCGTATTGCGTGCTTCAAGGCAAATATTTACAATATTGTTTCATGTACAATAAATTTTTAGTAGAGTCACTTGAATACTTAGCGTGCCTGCGACAGGCTTTTTATATTGCGCTAGACTCTCTGATTATATTTTATTTGTTAAAATGGAAATAGTATGCCTCCCAGAGGTCTTTTGCAATTATTTATTTGTCTATTAAAGGACTCAAATCGATAAAGATCAAATCCAATTGATGAAGGGTGCACTTATTTATATACATTATCTAACATTTTTGTATGTGTGTGTACGTGTCAGTCCACAACCCGAAACTCAGCTCAAACGTCTCTGACCGTTTAACCTCACGACTCTGCCTCTGGCTAGTCGCGCAATCAAACACTTTGCCTTTTGCAACGTGTAAAAATTAGAAAGATTAAATTCGAAAATTAATCATGTGGCACTGCTCGAGTTTAGAGTAATCACATTGAATAAATCTAAAAATACAGTGCCTGGCACCCTAAGTTACTCTGCCTATGCAGATAATTATTAAATCGTGAATAACGTAACTTATTAACATTTGGACGGAAAATTAACCGTCATTTGCCTCCTACTTTTAACGCGGGGAAGCTACCGAGACGCTCCCACACTCAGTTAAATTCCCGCGTTACAGTTCTTAAAATAAACGTATACTTTTAAAGCATATACTTTTAACAGAAACGTTTTTTCAATTTCTTTGCACGTAGAAACATTTTTTATAAATTATTTGCTATAGTTATGTTAAATAACGTTTGGTGAAAACATCAATTACGCTTAAACGCACTTAAAACAATAATAATACTTTTAAGATACTATTAGAGTAAACTTTTATAGTAAAACTTTAAAGTGAAATGTACGTTTACTCTTTTAAAGACTGACATTTCTGATAATGAATTCGATAAATGTGAGCAAGCAAGCAAGCTTTTACGCTATAACTGTTATTAGAATTAGTCTAGAAGTCCATGTGAAAAATTTATAGCCTTACTTTTTTAATAAAGTGCATAGTATTTTGTCATTTCTTTTCAAAAACTAGACATTTTCAGTTCGAAAAAGTTTTGCCAGATGGTTGCAATATTGATAAGACGCGACATACATCTTTTTGACATATCATTTTATTTAGGAAGTTTACGTCAAAAGTTACAGCATCAAGAATTGAGAAAAATGCACTTCCCGGCGCAAAACGGTTATTTAGAACACGAAAGTTATTTAAAACACCATAATTATTACTGCTTTGTTTATTCAATCCAGACATTTCCATATAATACTTAATCAGCAATAGAACATTGTTTCAAAAGATTTTTTGTAGATTTTCTTTTTCCTTGAGTAGCACTATAATTTGTTTGTCAATGTGTTCAGTTTCTGTGAGTATTATTTCTTCTTTTGAAGGACTTTTTTTATCTGAAATTTTATCGGAAGACAAAATAAAAGTTTGAAAGAAAAAAAATAATTTTTCACAAAAGAAATTGAGAAATCTGTAAGCGTTTGAGTTAGGGGTACAGATAAAATATGATAATCATTGAACTCCTTGGAAACAGTAACATTTTCAACACAGAACTTTTGAGAAAATAATTTGACGATTTGTAAAGGAGAATCGAACCGTGACGTCGTATTCGACCAGGTCAAATTAATCAAGGGAATCTTAATCACTTTAGGACCTCGATTTTACTGAAACTTTAGAGAATGTTTTACAAAATTTAGAAATATAGTTACGTACCTGTAACTCTAGTCGATACTAAATCCTAAGATAGTGGCAGTTGAAATGAAATATACGAAAAATAATACTCTATGTCAAATCTTAATAACTGAGAAACCAAAAATATTGTTGATTCTTGCAAAGAAGCGAATACAAGTAGAGAAAATCGTTTTTGATTAATTTTTTTGTACAAGTAGGTGGCAGTTTTAGTTGCTAAATTATGGAAATCAAGGCGCGCGTTAGCACACTACAGGCAAGTATGCGGCCCGCGACGGCGAGGTATTCTTATTTTCCCCGACACCCTAAGGTTCGAGAAACAGCAATGGAAAGGAACGTGTGTGTGTGTGTTTGTGTTTTGAAAGGACAAAATAATAATTTCTATATATGGTACTTACTCTTTCATTTCTCTGCAATACCCGTAGTACAAAACAAATAAACTTAACGTGTGTAAACACAGAAACGTGAACTTTGAAGAGAATCGTGATTATGGTGTGTCTGATAGCTGAAGAGAGTAATTATGCTGGTGCGTCTGGTTGCTAATATTCGAAAATTTCGAGTTCCGGAGTGGACTCCGGGATCTCTACTGCTGCTCTGCCCAGTTTTCTGTAGGCGTATACGGGTCAAGGTCGGTCTGGGAGAATGTCCTTGGCGATTCGTTGTAATTCGGTAAGGGCAGATATTTCTCTCCCTTCTCCGAGGTTAGTCGATGGTTCCGGAGTCCGTGATTGGTTGTAAGTTATACCTGGGTTTTCTTGGACAATCCTCTGATGAGTGGTGGGGCAGTGCGAGACTTCTGAATTATTCCGAAAGATTGCACCATAGTGTAGTTTTTACATAATTTCATGTTTATAATTGTTTACGAATATGCGACTTTATTTTAATATTTTGTTTTTAGATTAGACTAAAATATAGGGTGGTTATTCGTATATAAAATATAGTATAAGGAATATAATGTTATTTATAAAATATAATACAAACAATTGTTTCACGTTATAATAGATCTTAATTTGTACGTAGTTACATATTTTAGCTATGATACGGTAGATACAATGGAATAGTTATAATATTATAGAATAATGTAGTACAATTATTGTTTAACTAATTTTAGTTACGCATTGGGCTTATCTTAAGGTGTTATTTTTGAACAGAGCATACATATTTTATTTGAACAAAAATTAGTGTTATACTACAATTTTAATATTAAAGTGTTTTAACAATTATTAAGAAAAAGGGAAATTAGTTTTTGTTTGTAATATCTATGCTCTATTCTTTTTCTTATGTTTGGTCGTGGTGTTGATGGGTTTCGTGGTTTGGCAGGCGTCTCGAAGGTTCGGTGCCGTGATTTATGGTTCTAGCGTATGCGACGGACTGATGGGTTTTCCGGTGTGAGGATAATTATACGTAATATTAAGCCTTGTAACGGGGTTCTATCTGGCGATTCGCGCTATGGCCAGGGCGATTCGCCCTGGCGGGAGGATGCGCTGCTGCTGTTCCGCAGCCGTGATCCCACGATGCGGCGGGAGGTGCGGGCGGACGTTAGCCGTTTGTGCATTCCCACCTCCGTATGATGCCGTACCCCGCTAGCAACGCCGAGAGGTTTTCCTCTCGGCTTTTCTTATGTGAGAGACAGCCGCTCTCGCTGCCTCTCTCGTGTGTATTTTGTACCTGTAAAATGACCGCGAAAACGCGATTGGCTTTTCTTGCCTTCGCTGCCGGCCAGCTCGCCACGATCGGCGAGGGCGGTATTCGCTCGGACGGGGAAAAGAAAAACAAATGAGGTCACGAAATGATACTCACTCAGTTAAATTAAATAAACAGAAATATATTTAGTTCAAAACGTGATTTTAACAGTTCCAATCGAACGGAAACTCGATGCAAGAAAAATATAAAATCGAATATAAATTCAAACCGTCGAACGGGCCGAGTTCGCACGCGTTTTCCGGAGCTGCCGCGAGGTTTAGCTCGCGGCTTACAAGCTCCGCCGCCGCTTTTCCGACAGGTTACTCTTCGGTGAGTAACCTGTATAATCCGCGTCATCGTCGGCCAGTGTGCGTCCACACTGGCTCTCACGGCGGGGTAATCGTCCGCGAGGAAAAGAATGGCGCACTTACTTTTCGAACGTTCGAACGTCGGAGTTCGACTCTCTCTCTCTCTCGCTCGCGTGGCTCGCGTGCCGACGCCGGATAGCTGCAGCTGCCCGTGCTCTCCCTCGGGCTCTCCGGCTGCAGGCTTCGCTCCTGGGCGGCTTTGTTGGAGTGTATGGTGGGGGGACTTCTTGCCTCCTCCACTGCAGCACCGTAACTCTCGTACACTCGATAAAACTACCCCCACGCGGGAGCGACCGCGGAGCACGTGGCGTTTGGCCGAAGAGAAGAGACAATATGGCCACTTCCTTTCCGCCTTCTTCCTCGTACTTCTTCCGCGTGCGCACGCCGATCCGTTCGCGCCGTTCCACTCGCGCACGATATTCGAAGCGCGTTCCACGCCGTTACACCCTCCCTCCAGGCGTCGCGTACCCCCGGATATCGACACAGACGTTATGAATGAGGAACGGGGAAGAGTGGCTCTTGGCCTTGGGTTGCTTTGCCTGAGGCAAATAAATTACCTAGTTTATCCTATATGTAAGCGTTTATTCCGCCGAATATTTTTAAATACAAAAATAAAATATTTACAAGAGAAAAATTTATGTAAGCCAAAAAAAAATAAGTGCTTTATCTTGGGTGGGGGAGAGTCCCGGCCAGCGGCTCCTCCTATGACCAACCTATTGGTGGTGGCGGTGTTTGGCCTTGTTAGGGCACTTCCGCGACTCCCTCGCCCCCGGGTGCCCGCACTTAAGGCCGTGCCTCTTCGTTTGCGGCGTTTCGTCGGGGGTTATGGGGGTACGGTTCCCGACGCTGGCTGTCGATGTTGTTGTGAGGGTGGCTGGCGGCCTTCAGTGGTTGCTGGGCCGTCTGCCGCTAGCTGGGCCCTTGCCGCAGCTTCCCATTGGCAGGCGAGCTCCAGTTCGCGCTCGGCGTGTACTACGGCATCCTTAACCGCTGCCGCCAGCCCCTCTCTTTGCTCCCTCTCTTTCTGGGCCTGTCGCAGCTTCCGGGCCGCCGCCTCGCGGCGTGCTGCTTCTTCCGCTCTGCGGGTCTTCAGAGCCGCGAGCTCGGCGAGTTCTTCGCGGCGGTTCTGAACCAGCGGGACCCACCGGCCAGCCCTCTCTTCTCCGCTCGTGAAGTTCCTCACGAAGGTGTCGAGGGCTGCGAAAGCTTCGCTTTCGAGCTTGGTTGCCTCCCGGTGCTTTGTCCGGACCTCAACGAGCACGGCGTCCACGCGCTGCCAGTCACTCTCGAACGGGGTGAGCCGCGGCTCGGCGCCCCCCTCCTTCGCGGCAGGGGGCTTCTCGGCCGGCGCCACGGCGGACTATTCCGCCCGAGCTGTGGCGGTGTGGGGCCTTCTGAGCTGGGGAGGCTGCGCGTGGAGGTCCTCTTCCTCTGTCTGCGTAGCTGCCTCCTTCACGCCGCTAGCCAAGGGTTGGGTGTCCGCCTCTGGCGCTGCTGGAGCCGGCGTCGGAATTGCTCCTTTCGGTGGTCGTGAGAGTTCCTCCTCCGGACCTCGGGGTAAGCCGAAGGACGGCGCGGTGGCTTTCTTCCCGTGTGTCTCTTCTATGACCACGGTGGATGGTCTACGCCATTCCGCGTCGTCCCGGCGGAGCTCTTCCTCTGTCTCCCGGAGAGCGTCCATCGCCGTCTCCAGCAGCTCGACTACCACGGGGTGTTCCACGTGGTAGCCGATCAGCGAAGCCATTAGCTTCTCCAGCTGCTGGCACGTGAGATGGATGCTCATCTGTGGGAAGAAAACAGAAAAAACATTGGTACTCTCAGGTTCGCCCAACTCTTTTATTCCCGATGCAGCGCACGGTTTCTTAGCCGCCTTGGGGATATGGCGAGTTCGGTTGCCCCTGGGCGCTTTTTCTTCCCTGTGGGCCGACCTTGTTTTAGAACCGTGGGCTGCTCGGAGTTCGTTGGGTGTTGTTGTGCGTTATCGACATTGAGGTGGTGTCGATAGATCCTCGCAGAAAGTGTTATTGTCCACAGAGGTCGGCTCTGGATCTGCTACGCACGCTTATGGCGGGTCGCCCATCGCCTCCTCTTCCCTCGGTGGTAGTGGTTCCCCATCGTCTTCTTCTTCTGGATCTTCCCCTTCTACGTATGGCTTTAGATCCTTGGCGTGTACATTGTCATCTACATGACCTTCGGCGTCTATCATTTGGTAGCAGTTTGAGCCTCTGGTGGCTGTTATAAGGTATGGGCCCGAGTACTTGGGGGCCAGTTTCGCCGCTATACCCTGTGCGGCTGAAGATAGAACTCGGTTCTTCTTCAAGATCTGGTCCCCTGGTTTAAAGGTAGGTTCTTTTCTGCCCGCATTGTAGTACTCCGACTGCCATGCCTTCGCTTCTCGACTACGGCTGGCGGCTTTGTTCAAGGTTTTTTTTAGGCCGTCCATCCTCCTCTGCCACGCTTCTACTCTTACTTTCTCGAGTCTCGCTGCTGCTACTTTGTCTTGCTCTCGTCGGGAATTGCCTGGGGGCATTGGCTGTCTGTCGTCTCTAAGGTGAACATTAGCTCCGGCAGATTTTCGTTCCATGTTCGGCAGTTTTCCGTGGCGTACGATGTTATTATCGTATTCAGTGTGCGGTTAGATCGCTCCACTGGATTAGCCTGTGGATGGTACGGCGGCGTATTGGAGTGGTGTACCCCACGTTCTGTCAGATACTGATCTACGGCCTTGTTCTTAAATTCCGTGCCGTTATCTGACAGAAAGATCTCGAGAGTGCCGAAGCGTATCCCTCGTACGTATTCCTCATCTGACACGTTCGCCGAGTTGCGGCAATCTTCCACTCGGCTGAGGAATATATCGATCCTCTGGCTTTTCTCGCCAGAGAATCGGACTTGCCACTTTCGCACGATACCGCCAATGTCTCTGGGTGCTCCAGAGGCTTGGCTCCATTGCGAGCTACCATTTCCGCCCCAGTGACGCATGTCATTCGCTCGTTCGCTGGGGCTTGGACCTCTCTGCGAGGGATTTGGCTCAGCTTGGTATCTGTGTGCTTCTGTGTTCCTCCTATTTGCCGGTGCGCCTGTGTCCTGGGCGGTTGTGGCGTAGGCATTTCCGTGCCTCGTGTCATCCAAGCCTCTGCCGGGGTTGGGTATTCGCTGCCCCGGCTGGTCACTGTTCGGTAGGATTCGATGGAGTCGGGTGCTCTCAAACCCTGTTCTCGGTGAGCTCGTGTCCTTAATGTGGCTCGGTATCTGGTCATAGTGACAGGTGAAGGTATCCTGGAAGCCGACCTGTCTCATTCTTTCAGGTTTCACTCTTGTGCTTGATGCAGGTGGCGCTCGGGACATGTCCTCTACCTTCTCCGTCAGGGTCTTTACCCTTCAGATTATGTCCGCCAGGCATAGCGAGAAGTCTATGGTAGTCAGTGTGAGCCAGTCCTGTCTTCTTGACGATTCACTGGTCTCGCTACCATCTTCGTTGGTGGCATGTGATCTCACCGTCGGCAGATTTGGCCATGAAGCTGTGGCGTTGAGGTTGCCTATCACCTTTTCATCCGATGTCAACTCTCTGGCAGATATGGGCCAGGCATCTGCGTGTCGTTGGCTGCATCACCTCGTGGCTCTTTTCTGCTGGCGATTAGCGTGGATCGTTTTTCCCTTCTTCTCTGTAAGGGGTTTCCGCCTCCACGCATGCTACAAAGTCTTCTGCTGTGTAGTTACCCAGCAGCCACTGATGCAGCCGTCTGGCTTTTCCCAGCCGGGATCCTGAGTCATTGAGTTCCAACGTCTCGAGGTGCTCCTGAAGCTCAACGTTGTTCAGGTTGAGGATGTACTCCTCAACGGCTTGTTCGAGCTCTTCACCCACATCTAATTTACTCGCTTTTCCTTTATTCGGTTTTTTTTTCCTACAATTGCCGGAGTCTCTTGATGACTCGTCGTTACCTGTGCGCATGGTCTGCCGCTCTTAAGGAGCTCTTTATTATTTGGTTCTTCTGAGTTGTCCTTTCGTGGACTTTCAGAGCCGCCTGTATACAGAGGCTCGTATATCGAGTGGCGAGAGCTTACCGAAGTTGTCGGTTTTTCCTCGCTGGTGGTTGCCTTCCTGAAATTTAACGCTTTCGGGGGGAGAGGGAAAACGAGAATCTGGTTCTACCTGGCTAATTTTAAGGTATTCGCCGAACCAGTTCCCTAAAAAAAAACCGAAATTGTCCTTTCAAGAAACGGATTCAATCTTCAGGGCAGTGACCGAAAATTAAACCAAAATCAATTTTTCCGGAAAAAAACAATAATTTGAAAAAAAAAATGATTTTTATGAAAGGGTCTCAAAATTGAAAAAAAAAAAAAATGATTTTTTTGAAAAAAGTTAAAAAACTAAAAAAACTAAATTATATTTTATTGTAGGCCTATGCAGTGATGCTACTTGGAAAAATATAAATTAAGAGAAAAGAAAATTTTTAAAATTGATAACGACCCAGCCCGACGTTACATTTAACTCTATTTTTTTTTCATTTTACATTAATTTGAAACTAATATTATTAAGTAATTTAAGTATGCTATAATGTGAGTAAAATAAAACTTAATCATAATTTTTATATAACAAAAATAATTAAATAAATTTCATTTTTTGCAAATAAATGCATGATTTTCTATGAATCAATACCAAAAATTATGTGTTGTTGTGTGAGAGCGTTAAGTATCGGTGGATGTCGGAATAAGAAATCGGATTATGAAAGTCAAAGATGTATTTGTATTAATTCAAGTCGCGAGAGGGAAAGAGGTCTGTCCCTCAGATCAGTCGTACTATCACTGTCGCTGGCTGCATCTTTCCCCGAGCTCGGTCTTTGCGGATCCCTTGGAGGGAGGTAGAATCTTTTCAGGTGATTCAGCAGCTGCGAATGACCGTCGGTGCTTATCGTACATAAGGAGTCTTATATATCGGCTGATGAAGGTGTCTCGTCGGTGCTGGCTGTCCGTGGGAAACGGAGCAGTCAAGTCGTATATGTGACACGTCCAAGGCCGCGTGCCAACGTCCTCGGTGGACCCAGACCATTGAGGTCTCCTATTCGGAATCTCTAACTGCTAAATTCATATTTTACAGGATATATTTTTCTCTAGTGTCCGATCTGGTGGATCAAAGTGTGACGTCGAGAGGCGACGCACAAATGTTATTAAAATATATTTTTAAGCCTGGACTTGCGTCCAATAGCTCGGGACTCTTTATGGGAATGTTCTTCGGGAGTGTGTATTTGAGAATAGGAGTGAGGTGTTTTTCTACTTTCTCCGGCACCTATTGGTCCGAAAAATAGTAGTGGATTTTCGCTTTCCCCAACGTCTTGCGACTTGAGAAACAGCGAGGTTTTCTTGGTTTCCCCGACACCCTAAGGTTCGAGAAACACCAATGGAAAGGAGTGCGTGTGTGTGTGTGTGTGAAGACAGGAAAAGAAAAGAAAAGAAAGAATTATATTTTTTTGGTGTATTCACTTTTTGTTTTATTCTTGTTAGCTCCGTTACTTATCTTTGTAAAAAATAAACTTATAAAAATAGACTTGTAGCCGCGAACTTTTGTTAATCCGTCTTACTTGCTGTTGAGAGTGCTGCTGTTGAGAGTACGAGAGTAATGCT
>UELV01096856.1:0-18447 GCA_900490015.1 Megastigmus stigmatizans | reverse complement strand
TCTCTCTCTCTCTCTCTCTCTCTCGCATAATTTGCTGAAGGATTCGGGTCGACGATTTGTACGCACTGCGAGCGGATAAGTCAGTAGATAGGGAAATAGACGGCCGGTAGAGTACGGAGGTGCGATCACGGCACAAGTTTTATTTTAACTGAATAAATCGAATTATAATTTAATTGATAATCGCGGTCATTTCTGGGTTTTTTCCGTCTGCCGGCGTATCTTTCCTTTTGCATACCGTCGCTGTGTCGTCCCGAATTACATGTCTTGTGTAGGTTTTAAGCGTTGCCGCAACGTCATTGTGAGAACAAGTAATCCGGCAAAGGCACAATGGATTTCGATCGAGGGTAGCAGTTTTTCCTCGGCGTTCTTTAGGCCCATCTCCTCTCGAGATGAGAGTGTCGAAGACGGGTAAGAAAACAGAGAATTGCTAGGCTCCCTTAATAAATAAAATAAACGACAATCCCTTTGGTAAGTGGTTAAAGCGCGTGAGCACAATTGTCATGTCGTCGTTAGTAATTAAATGATGTATTGGAAAAATACTCCGAAAATTGTCCGTCACAAGCTATATTACATTCACAGGAAACTTTTCCCTATAACGCGAATTCTTCATGGGAAATCCAACAATTAATAAAAATTATCAATAAAAGCGAAACTAGCCTTCAGCTCCATCACCTTCCTAATGAAAAGATACATACAGAATTCGCCAACTTGAGGCCTACGGTGGCTCAGCCGATAGAGCGATGGACTCGTAGTCTGGCGGTCCCGGGTTCGAGCCCAAGGTTCGGCCGATTAACACAAGCACCTCTGTAAAAAAATTACATGTGCTTTGTTTACAAACACACCGTAGACCTCCGTCGCTGATCAGCACCGAGTGGGAGCATAAATAGAACGACGTTAAAATTAAAAAAAAAAAAAATTCGCCAACTGGGCTGAAACCAAAAATTCACAATCACTAAAGGAACTAGTATTCTACTTCACCGAGGTAGCACAACAACATTAGTCGAGCCGAACCACCATATTATACTTGGGATACAAAATTGGAACTAATCTTCTCATCTTCTTATAATTACTTTCATATGTATTAACCTCAAGAAACTAAACCGGTGATTCATGCTTAAATTTAATAAGCCTTCCTAAAAACAAAATAAAATAGAAGAATATCTCATGTATAAGCTGAAAACTGTAAATCAAACCGAAAATCACGCGCAACGTCACTCTATACTAACGTCACATATACTCTAATAATCACCTTATCACTGAACCCAACAGCTCACAGGTTCACTGCATCATCATAGAAGTACCGAACATTATTAAAACAGCACGCATTAGCCTAACCGCTGCAGTAATGCATCGCCAGGCTTAAATCATCGCAATCACGCCACCTCACCCTCCTTCGCCAGTTTACACTTGTTACCGTCAAACCCTCAATACGCAGTTTAACTTGTGCATAATAATAAGAATGAATTATAGGAAGGAAAGAAAATGATTTTTAACAGAAATGCTTTCTACATTATTATATATCTATTTACCATTACATACATATGCTTTATAAAAAGACATTGTTAACATCACTCACTATAAATTACCCATCTTACTTTCCTATCTCGTAAATTCCAATTTTCTTAACCACCTTTCTACGCGTAATTCTTCTTCAATGGTCTGAATAATCGGTTCACCAACCATTCCATTATCTAAAACAGAAAGTGAAATAAAAATAAATACATAAAATTGTATTTTCTACTGTAGATACTATTTATTATTATACAGAATGGGCCATATTAATCTATCCACCTAAATATATCCGAAGGTAAGCCCTATATAAAAATTTTTAGACAATAGTTGTTCAGGACAATGGGGACCATCATTCTGCATTATTGGTTTTGACCTTGAGATCAATTTTCAAGGTCATTTGAAGGACAAAGTGATTTTTTTCAATGGGAACCCCTATTTTTGATAAACAAACGTTCGAGTAGGCTTAAGGGCCAACGATCTTGGCCATCTTGACCTCCACGTCAACTTTCAAGGTCATTTGTTTTTGTTTTTTCGAAAGTTTTTTTAACCGTTTTCAGATTTTTTTAAAATCATCTAAATTAGCAACTTGTCCCTATGTTGATTAGCACATGAAATTCTAATATACCAAATAAGAACTTTAATAGGTCAAGCAATAATCAGGTACGACCCAATTTCATACTAAAAGCTAGTGATGCAAATCTACCATTTAATAATTCCGCCTTACGAACAAATAATTTCTTTAGAAGTTCGGGACTCCCGAATTTCATTTCCGAAGAACTTCACCACCAACAGGAATAACAAAATGAAGCAAATTATCAAGAAGAGTCAGATTTGACTAATCAAGAGATTACAAACTGTGAAAAAGAGGAAGTACTTAATTATTAAAATTTTCAGCAAGACACCGACTTAAACGAAAACACGTGATTAATTTAAATAATATTGGAAATTCACTCGAATTGCCACACCTGGTGATTGTAAACTCACCATTGAAAATACTTATCGACTCGGGAGCTTCATCATCTATCATTAATCCCCAAATAGCTAATCAAAGATATTCTGAGAGCAAAATGCTATTTTTGCTCACGCAAGTGTGAGCTAAATTGCCTTTTGCGCACGTTATATGGAAAAATATTGTTCGTAACATGTGCGCTCAGGTTATCCCAACTCGCGCGATTGTCACCCTCGCTTCGCTCGGGTGTCAACTTTCACCCTTGTCGAGGTCATCTCCTTCGCCCACTAGTTGTGTAATTTACTGTTCTGAATATATGTTTTCATACAGTTTTGAAGTTAAATCCATGCACAAAGTAACAATAGGCACCCACGCTCCGGAGTTTACAATTTTACAAGAATTTGGAGATATTACTAGTACCTTGGCACTCAACTTACGTCTGCCTCATTGGATATAAAGATCTACAGAAATTCGAAGCAAATATAAACTATAAAACGCAAATATTTAGCAGTCCAAAATTAGAAATAAATTATCTAAATAATATACTAGATAAAGGCAAGACTGATAACGTGAATCACTTTGATGGTATAATGTCATAAATAAGATTTTACTATGTTCGAACCTGCCATATGAACGACGCAGAGAAATATGTGATAATCGCACTCTGTCAAAAGTATACAGACTGCTTCTATTACGAAGAAGATAAATTAACAGCGCAAATGCAGTGTCAAATAACATCAGAACAAAAGACGATCGTCCTATCTATATAAAAAGCTTTCGTTAACCATACCATCTGAACCAAGAGATACAAGAGCAAATACAAAAATTATTACAAAGTGAAATGATTTGTCCAAGTCATTCACCTTACTTTTCACGTGTTTGGATTATAAAGGAAAAAACTGATGCAAGCGGCCGACAGACATGGCAAATGAGGATAGATTAATAAAAATTAAATGATGTTACCATAGAGGATAAATACTCATTTCTGAGGATATAAGACAGTTTAGAAAATTTAGGTAAATGTTCTGACTTTACCATACTTCATTTGGCTCAAGGATTTCATCAAATTCCCATAGGTAAAGACTTACTAGAAAAATTCACTTTTACACTTAAGAATGGACATTACAAAAATATATACGGATGCCATTTGGCTTGAAAAATGCACCTGGCACTTCTCAATGAATGATAGGTAAAGTATTAAGAAAATACTTGCATAATTTTTTGTGTTTACATGGCTGATATAGTAATATTTTGCTTCGAGAAAATTTACAGCATTGAAACCTCATACTCGGCGAATTACGAACATGTAGATGAAAAATGCAATTAGACAAATGTGAGTTTTTACGAAAAGAAATCGCCTTCAGGACACATTATTACACCACACGGAATTATATCACATCTAGATAAAGTCGAAGCTATTTTAAAGTACCCATTACCAACGACACAGACAGAAGTCCAAGCATGTTTAGGACTTATCGGTTACTACAGAAAATTTATTAAAGACTTTGCAAAAATTACGAAACCTTTTACAAAGGTACTTAAGAAAGGAAGAAAGATAAATTGTGAGGTCCAAATTGTTTTATTACGTCAGATTCTTTTCCTAACCAAAAAAAAGTGATGTAAAATTGTATACTGAATAACATAAGCCCATCAATTCAATTAATTTCTATGACCCCATAACCCATGAGCTCAAAGTGGATTTGCCATGCTTTTGAACTTCGAAATGCAAGTCGAAACCATATGCGTTACAAACGAATAGTACTATAATCCCAGTAACCCAATAACCCAAACTCCATGACCCCATAATCCCATAACCCATGTACCCAATAATCCCATAAGCCATGAACCCAGCCTCATGACCTGGCACCTTACAAGCTAAATCAATATTTTATGCTTCAGAGCATCGGAGTGCAGAAAGTTCGTAACCATGTGCGTTAGAACCCATAATCTCATAATCCCAGTAACCCCATAACCCCATAACCCCATAACTTCATGTCCCATTTATCCAACAATTCCGTAAATCATGAACCCAACCCCATGATCTGTAACCCCGAACTTGTAGCCGATATTTTCTATGGTTGAGCAAACCGAAGAATTTGCACATCCATGTAGTGACGATGAACAACGGAGTTGTTCCATGATTTGTCAGAGTTCCTGGATAATGACGTTCTGGCGTGACATGTATGTTTGATTATCTAGATGATAAGACGTAACCAGGTCACTTAAACACCTCTCTTCCTTCAAGACTCTGATTTCTGATGCTTTTTTGTAACCCCGGATGAGAGGATATTTTTAAAGATTTTTAGTGTTTAACATCGTTGAGAAAAACTTCTACTTTGTTAATGTAAACATTCAATTCTTTTTATCTCGGGTTTGACTTGATTATTAAAGGCAACATAGGGCTTGTTTTTTAAGTGTCTGTTAATGATATTGAGAGCCTATTCTCAAATTTTGCCATTGATACTTCTATTAACCTTTTAACTGCGGGAGTAATCGGGTCGAGGATTCCACGTAAGGAATTGATTGAATTTATTTATAAATTTTGCTTCTGATAAGAGATCGATTTGAACTGAAATTTCTCCGCAGTTAAAACGTTAAAGGTAACAGGGACTCCAAGACTTTTTAAAAATTCAGAAACTGTTTTTTATCTAAATCAGAAGTAAAATTAAATTTCTCGCCAAAAAAAAAACATAAGGATATATTCATATTAAAATATGACAAAATATTGGAATACTACATAAAATTCATGAACTCATCGGACGGTGACTGCGAAGGCAATGAATATTGACTTTATAGAATAGTTAGATGTGCATGTACATTGTTCGATATTAAGTAACAATTTTAATTTTTCTATGTATCTCATACAATTTTCGTTTCTCAAAAATCTCTCGTAATATTAAGGAAAAAAATAAATTGAGTGTAAATATAATATAATGTAAAAACTGTAAACAACATTTATTTTCTAATTTATTCTATTGTAATTGCTTAATTGATCTGACTTTTTTCAGCTATCCACCACAATTCGCACCAAAAGAAAATAGTATATCATGGTTATATGATGAACTAGATAAAGAATGGCGACGGTGGTTGCCAGCGGGAACTTCACACACAGTTAGACGTGGTGCTTTTTATTCAGTACTCGTACGGCCTGGTTTTCGAATACTCTCGGTGAACACTAATTATTGTAACAATAAAAATTGGTGGCTTCTTATTAATAGTACTGACCCTGTTAGTGAACTTCAATGGCTGATTTATGAGCTACAAGGAGCAGAAATGAATGGCGAGAAAGTTCATATAATCGGGCACATACCACCAGGTCATTCGGATTGTTTAAAAGTCTGGTCCAGAAACTATTATCATATAGTCAATAGGTAAATTTTTATAAACATAACAAGGATATAAAATGATCCTCTATAAAAACCTTCGTAGAATTATTTAACAATAAGAATATTTCTTAAATTTAAAATATTTACTTAAACAGCACTTCTAGTAAATATTATTTCGTAGTATATTAAGCCATTAACACTTCAGTTTATTTATGACTGCTGTATTAGTAGAAGTTTGATCGCAATACTACTTATATTGTTGCAGTGCATTATAAAATTTAAGGCAATATTATTTATCTTATATTTTTTTATTTAATTATTAGCCTTTTATTTTTGAACAGTAAGAAGTACCTCCTTTGATTTAAAAAAACCACTTGCAGCTGACTTTAAATCTGATTTTAGCATGAAATTACGGTTCAACCTGTCAATTTACATTTTAAACTTTTTGTTAAAAATGCGCAATAAGCAGTATAAACTCGTAAAATTTATTTTTAAAATAAAAAATGCGTATCCTCCAAACCAACTTTACCATTATATCATACAAAATTAATAAACTTCCACTTTCGTTCATCATTTTGAATCCAAAAGTTTAGAAATTTTGTTACAGATACATACAATCAGCGAGAACACATAGTCAAAATAAGAGCATGAATTCATAAACAATAACCGTATAATCATCTATAGACGGACTTCATTAGGTACTTGATAAAAGTTTTTAACGTTTGTGCGCCATATTGCAATTGCATTTTTCATTTTCAATAAAATAATATAGAAATTTCTTCTATCATTTTTCTAGGAGAATGTCAAATTATGAAAAGATCTAAAATAGTTCTAACTGTCTAAGTCTATCTAAATATATAAATAAAACCATAAATGTTTCTGAAAGACCCGAATACTTAAGAACAAATGTGAAGAAATTGGTAAAGAGATCTAAATAGCCTCAAAATGACCGTAAATGTAGTTTCGGCTAGCCATTGGCTGATCCTAGAGCATCCACCATGGCTTCCTATTATTTTACATTACTTAAGATAGTTTATTTAACCAATAAAAGTCATTCATCATCGCCTGTAGCATATAAAACTATCGAAAACTCCGTAAAATAGAAAAAACCCAAAGAATATTAAAAAAGAAACCATCAACTACCTCAAGTGTACCAATTCTTAAATTTTTTATTATTTTTTATTGCTCTAAACTAATTTAATTCATATAAGTTACGTATAGAACGTCGTTACATGTAGAGTTGAATGCATATCATTATTGAGGAAGCTCTTTAAGAATACAAAAATCATTATTTGTAAAAATTAAATGGGCCTTAAACCCAATTTATATGTTTCTCTTAATCCGCAATAACTGTATTTTCATTAATATTACTAAAATTTTAAGAGAGAGGGGGCGAGAAAGAGAGCGGTAGAGAAATAGAGAGAGAGAGAGAGAGAGAGAGGGGGGGGGAGAGAAAACATTAGTGGTTTTAGATTACCCTTTTCAAAGATACAAGTTCCCGACAGTACTTTAGCATACAACTGTTTTTTTTTTTAATCTCTCGAATAAAGATTTTTCTATTCTTAAAGAGCTTCCTCAATAATGATATTTGTTCGCGCCAATATAGCGCTCATTAGGGATTGAAGCATACCGCCATATTAACCGAAAAGGTACGGCACCTCTCCGGCAGTGCACGACGCGCATGCGCCTCTTGGGAGGAGAGGGAGCTGGGGCGGGGACTGAAGCGGCAGGATGATGCCCGCCAGTAGCGACCGAGACAGACACGAGCGCGGATCTCCAACTGACGCTTGTGCCTTCTTTTCGCTGTGGCCGGTGCGCATCCTCAGGCTGTTAGTGTTTTATTCGTGCGATCTTGTGACTTGTGCCCGAAGCTTGCTACATCTAACTGTCCAGACGAAGCCCGAGTGCGACTTCGTGGGTTGACTAGCCACGCCTTCCTGACAGGACGTGCAGTCTCCCTAAGGACCCACCAAGCATCGGTAATCCATGTTGTTCGAGTCCGTCCCAGGGCGAGGGCTGCTCCCGTACCCAAGACGTTGGGGCATTGGGACGCGAGTACAGGTGGATACCTTTTGCGACCCGGGCAAGCGTGCGTAGTAGAGAGCTCTCGCTGTAGGTGTGATTGAATGCATTCAATCCCGCGTTTATTTAAGAGCGTATTTAATTATAGACGATAGGTTGTTAGAATTGTGCGAGCTTTGATTAAGTTTATATTATTCACGATACTCGTAAAATTTATGTACATTTTCTTTGTTTAATTCTGTAATTTGAGTCTCCATCGTATATTGAACTAAAAATAAATTGTTAATTTCATATATATTCAAATAATCGAAATATTCATTTGCCTAGTGCGCGTCATCCACATCCTCTAAATCTATAAGTTACTTATTGTTTATGTTCAAAACAAACAATATTCATTCAACTTCACATGTAAAAGATTTCAAAATTGGTACACTGGAGATAGTTGATGGTTTCTTTTATAATATTATTCAAGTTTTTGATATTTTTACGGGGTTTTCGATAGTTTTATATACTACAGGCGATGATTAGTGGTTTTTATTGTTTAAATAAACTATCTTGGGTAATGAAAACAATAGGAAACCATGGTGGATGCTCTAGGATCAGCCAATTTCTGGCCGAAACTACATTTACGGTCATTTTAAGGCTATTTAGGGCTTTTTACTAATTTCTTCAGATTTGTTCTTAAGTATTCGGGTCTTTCAGAAACTTTTATGGTTTTATATATTTTTAGATATACTATTTTGTCACAGAAATAAGTAATGCAAGGTTTATAGGTACGTGGTTCGCCAAAAAAGGTCAAAACTTGTCTAAAAATACTGTTTTTTAATTTTTGTATAGGTTTTACAAAAATTAAGGTTCTAAATCAAATAGGAACCTCATAAGACTGCTAATTAAAAGCAATTTGAAAATTTTGATCGCCTGAAAAAATTCAAATTTCGCACCAAAAGTATCCAACAAAACTTTTTTTCAGATTCTACAAAAAAATATCTTTCATCCCCATCCAGAATCATGAAAATCGGTTAAATCCACGATGAGATATAAACAATATAAGAAATAACATGTTCTTTGACCTGCAGGGCGTGCTTTTTGGAGTTAGGGGCTGAAATTTGCACGATCCTCATATTTTTTCATAGCGGTAATTATAAAGAAAGGCTGAAACAAATCTTCTCTTTTATTTATAACTTACAATAAAAATTTAGTAGTTGTAATTTATAGACACAGCTACTTTTTATAAATCCCTTTAAAATTTATTTACTATTTGGAATATATTTTTGTCACTTATACAGAGTATTAAAAAACAATGTATGATTTTATGTTATTGAATATATAAAAAGGGGATAGCAGGATAAGCATGTGTTGGCCCTGACTTGTATCTTACTCATTAAATGCTTGAATGAAAGGTGTTAATAAAAGGTGCTCGTGTGCCAAATTTCAGCTCACTAGCTCTATAAAAATAGTTAGTTATAGCCAAAATCATGATTTTCTGCTGCTATTTTTTTTCCGCTTTTTAAATCACTTATGAACTTGAAAAAAATCATGATAATGCAATTTTATGAGATAGATGAATTGAATTTATTGACCCTCATAGAATATGCTGCTAAACTTCTTTATTTAACTTTTTGCGACGTTTCGATGGCTTAAAAAGGTTACCCTCCTCTGCAGACTAACTACATAATTACAAAATACAATATAAAAATACAAAAACTACACTTCCACGTAGTACAGATGCTATATAAACACTAAAACATATATCTTTTAATAGTACATCATCGAAACTAGCTTTCAAAAAAATTCCTAAAAATTTTGATCTTAAATATATTGGAATGTAAGGGGGGGCACTAACCTAGAAAAACGATGCTATCCTGTTATTAGATTTTGAACTACTTTTTCAGACACAATACTATACTAGGTAGCAGATTCGAGGTACGTCACATGTTCAAAAACGCATGAACATTAAATGAATTTACTTATATACTATAACACATTTGAATTTAGTAAATAGTACATAAATTGGTTAGCTTATAAATATAAATTTTTATAAATATATATTTTGAAAGCAAATCCATATTTGAATTCAACAGCTGGAAAAACACACCAGAAACGATGTTTTAAACGATGAGTAACTCAGTTTGCTTGTGTAATTACCGTTAAACATTAAGAAATATTACTTATCTTATGTAATTACCGTTATCTTGCTAGTTGATACATTTATATAGTTCAAAACCAGGATACTTTTTTTAATGATTCGTCACATATTAGTATATTGTCATTAGTATATTATGCACCGAGGGCATAAAAAGGGCTATGTGCGGCCTGCGTGTTAGTTGCTACCCGTGCTGCGCTCAGATGGCAAATTACACGCAGGTAACCATAGCCTAATTTATTCCCGTATACAATATACGATTTTTTAATATATTTTGATATCGAGATCATATCGCTTTTCACAAAGAATATTTAAAATAATGGAATAGAATGTTAAGAATACATGACTACATGCAGGGACTGTCGCATAAGTATAACGAAATTTCACACGCGGAAAGGTTCTTTTGCAAACTTTTAAAATATATAAAAAGAAACATATTATATTTTACAATAAGAAATTTTGTGGTGATATAAGCCGGCGTCGCTGGCGAACATCATTGGGGCGGGAGGGAGATGTAGGGGTTTCATTTATTATTATATTAGAAGCAATTTTATAAAAGTGTCTGATTAGTACCTATACGTACGATTATATATAGGATTATCAAAAAGTATTGGATCCCCTAATATTTTTAATTGGAATCATATAAAAATAGTTTAATAGCAAAGTTGTATACTTTATCGAACGTTTATTCAACTCTTCGGTTCACGGAGTCCACCTTTTCTATGCAATTATTGCTAGCGTTTGAGGAGAGCGGGATCTCGCGTTCCCCTTCTCGTATTCTCGCCACTAGCTCCAATGTGTGGGAGACCAGATTCTTCCCTAAAAGCCTTAACGAGGCAATCTCTCGCGCTTGCTCCTGAACGACCCAATGCATGTCTAAGTTTTGCGCGAGCCACACTGCAGTTAGAACATGAGGCATGTTGACGCGGATACGTAAAGAACGAAACTGAGAATCGGCGACATCGTGCTTCTGAATTTATATCGTCCCTGTTTGGGCTCCATGTAACGTTAGAACCTTCCCCCGGATGCTCATGCAAGCCAGGGATTTTGGGGAAGGGGAAATCTCGTAAATAAATGACTCATGATTATAGTTAATAATAATAATAAAAGTATTTATTGAGGTGGTAGTTTGGCACACCTATTGATGTCTGAAACCCAAGAAATTCGTCAAGGGAGGTTAATTTCGGTTATTCTCGGTTGTCGTTGCTTTACGCGGTTTCCACGCATGCGCGATGCGATATGCAGGTGCGGCAAAGGCGTATAAGATAACGCAGGGTTCTTAGAGCCGAAAACGCTGGAGTCCTGAAATTAGGACACGGTGTCCCAATTACGGACACCCCACGGATTTGGGTTCTCGGGGTCCCAAATAAGGTACTGGGACAAGTGCGGGGTCAAAAAGATGCTTAGTTCGGTAAGTGGTACCGAGGTGCGCCTCCGGTACCGATTATCGACACTCGCGAATTCAGGACCTGACTCGTGGTGCAGTGTATACAAAAAATACGGGGTATCCCATAATTGCTACAGAGAAGGGCCTCATGCACCAAATACCCCATGCTTCACCTAAGTCATGGAGCGCCTTAGACTAGGATGGGACTATGGGCTATTTTGGCGAAGACATCACCAGGAGCGCCTAGGTGACGGCTGAACAGCAAGCGTGATCGGTCTTCGTCAGAGTCGTTTTACCTTGGCTACTGGCGCATCAGGTAGTAAAGGCAAAAAACTCGTTGTTGCGCTAAGCGTGAAGGAGCTCCGTACATGCCTGAAACACCAGGCGAATACTGCCTATTTGTACGATTACATGCGGCTTTAAAGGCTCGAAATCGATAGTGATAGACAGCTGTGTGACTTCAGTGGCGTTGCTATATAACGTGGAGCCAACTTAACTCCGAATCGTGTGCGTGCTCAACACGCTTACCGCTACAGTAGCGACTGCGCGTGAGTACACGAACATAACGTCGCATGCGTTTGTGTGAGGCAGCGGCTATTAAGTAATCGCAGATCGCATCATTCGCGTTTGACGCCGAAACGCGTCAGAGCTCATCAGATAGCCAGTGCCCGCTATCTGATTAAGCTCTGGGCCGGGAAAAAGAAACTCTCGATCGACCGATAAGTGGTTAACTTTTTTCCGGCAAGGCCGGAAACGATTCTCCTTTTAATATATATAGATAACGCTAGAAAAATTATAAGGCTCAAAAATATAGGACCCACAAATTATAAAGCTAGAAAAGTAATAAGGTCCAACTAATTTGAGACCCAAAAAATTGTACGGCCCAGAAATATAGGACCCAAAAATATATAAGGTTCAACAATTATAAGTCCTACTTCTTAGGACCAAAAAATATATAAGGTTCAACAATTATAAGTCCTATTTCTTAAGTTTAGGTCCAACTTTTTTCGGCAGGGCCGGAAACGATTTTCCCTTTAATATATGGGAGTGTCCACCAAAAACCGACTAGCGGGCGCGCGCAGCGCATTTTTTCGTAAAAGGTGCTCTCTTCAACTCGCCTATAATCCTTCGTTGAGCGTGTCAGAATGTTCAGACCATTCAAATTGAATTCTCAACCAGAAAAAAGTGTTTTGGAGTAAAAATAATGGCACCATTAGAAAGAACAGGAAAAAATCTATCGATGTACATGCTTAGTTTTTTTCTGACCCACTCAACGAAGGATTATAGGCGAGTTGAAGAGAGCACCTTTTACGAAAAAAATGCGCTGCGCGCGCCCGCTGGCCGGTTTTTGGTGGACGCTCCCATATATAAAATAACGAATTCGCGATTGAAACGAGGATTCAATAGTTAATTTAATTTTACGCTCGATCCGACGGCGCGCAAGCACCGAGGATGATGAGCGCGACAGCGAGTGTGGCGCGTGTCGCGAAATAGAGAGAGATAGGTGAGTTAGAAAGAGAGAGAGAGAGAGAGAGAGAGAGAGAGAGAGAGACGGCGCGATAGAAAAATTCGATCGCGTCGCCAGATCGATTTCCACCGCGACTCGCAACGGACGCGAGAGATACCGCTATAGATATACGTGACGAGCTACGCGATGCGAGGTGTGTGTGAGCGTAGCGTAGCTGTATACTCTACCACCTATAGAGCTGCACTGCACCTGCAGGCCAGTTCAACTAACAGGATAGTACAGCGAGCGAGTACTAGGTGCAACGCAGCGAAAGGTTAAGTACCTTGCGTACTCTTGCGGCGGATCGCAAACGGCGATCCGCATATGCGTGTGTGTGTGCGTTTCGCGCGATTTCCGGGTCGCCTTCTCGGTTCGCGAAATCATCTGTACTATTGAGTAGTGTAATCTTTACAGAATATATATTGAACTGAATCGAATAACGTCGTTGTTGATTTATTCAAATAATAGCTATCTTTCCCCTATTTTACCGTGATCACCGTCGCTTCCGCGGGCACAGTGGAAAAGCGTTTTCACTGTGCAGATAACTGAGTAGCTGGCATCGTGAACATAGCACGGTGCTCACGATCGACTGTCCGAGCAACGGAAAGCGAGACTCGTCAAGAGAGTCTCGCATTTGTACAGCGGCTGTTTTACCTGACCAGCGGGGATAAACCCTACTTTTCTGCGCTGCAACGTGCAGAAAAGGTAGGATT
Source organism: Megastigmus stigmatizans (assembly GCA_900490015.1). NCBI lineage: Eukaryota > Metazoa > Arthropoda > Insecta > Hymenoptera > Megastigmidae > Megastigmus > Megastigmus stigmatizans. The sequence goes on along the minus strand of UELV01096856.1, from coordinate 4,888 downwards.
ATGCAGTACACCGGTACTGCACACAGCCTAAATAGCATCGTTACAATAGTATAGGATTATCGTAATCGCAAGAAACATAAAAGTGTCATAACTCAACTCCTGTTCACTGTATCAAACAGTTTATTTAAATTTGTGTTTTTTACAATAGATCCAATGCTATTTCCTGTGCATAAATTGCTCCATCTTTTACAAAGATATAAAAAAGAAAATGAAAATTGATTTTTCAAAAAGTTATAGTTTTGTAGGAAATTAAACTCTGAACAACTCTTTTCCGTATGAGCTAAAGAAAAAAATTATGAGCGTAATTGTGGATAAACAATTTGTAATTTGGCAATAAAAGTCGTATAAAAAAGAAGCTCCACCAGATACGGTCTGTAAATATTTTTCCCATATTACTAACATTATTTAGAAGCGATTCCGACAAAAAACTCAAAGTTGCAAAAGTTTTCTCAAAATTCTACTTTTTAATGCCAACTGGACTACTAGGAAGGCCAAAAAATTTGGTCGCTTTTGCTACAGAGCAGTTTACGAGATAAGAGCGAAACGTGAATCCTAACTTGAAAAAATGCAGTTTTAAAAAAATTGATATATTGAATTGGTTTCTTTGCATCACCTCAAAACCGTGTTTATGAACTATTTATGACTATTTACTTATAAGTATATAAGTATAAAGAAAAAATTTTAAAATAAATTAAAAGAAAAATATTATTATCAAATACTTTTTAAAGGTCAAAAGATTATTTTATAATTTTGATGTAGTCGAAACTCACGAGGTTGTACTTTTATTAAGTCGACATTAACGAGTTCTTTGCTTTTAAAAGGACAAAATAATATTTTGGAGTTTTTATAAAGTCAAAACTGACGAGTTTGTACATTTAAAAGAACAAAATATTATTTTGTACTTTTAATAAAGTTGAAACTGACAAATTTGTACTTTTAATAGAATAAACTAAAAGGGCAAACTGACGAGTTTGTATTTTTATTGGGATATTTTTGTCCTTTAGAACTAACAAGGACGCGAAGGAGATTATCTCGACAAGGATGAAGTTTGTCGCCCGAGCGAAACGAGATCGCGAAAGTCAAGATAAGTTAACCGCATGATATGCGTAAAATATTTTTTTTAATACACTCATAAAAATGCCCTTTTTCGTGCCTATTTTTAGAGCGGAAATTGCATATTCGCACTAGTGCGGCAAGTAAATCATTTTTCTAGACTAGTGTGGAACAGCTAACAGTTACCGTAAAAGTGCGGAAATCCGCATTTTCTGCCCGGAACATAGGCACAAGAAAAAAGAACCATTTCCACGAGTGAGCGAAGGAGACTCGCATCGCTCGGGCGGCAAACTTCCCCCTCGTCGAGATAACCTAAACGCACGTGTTGCGTACAATATTTTTTCAGATAACCTGCGCAAAGGCCGAGTTTGCACGCGTATGCGTGTGCAAAATCGAACTTTGCGCACATAGTGTGGAAATAGTACATTTCGATACAAGTGTGCAAAGTGGGTGATACTCGCACGGGTGTGGTTTGTCGCCCAAGCGAAGCGTGCGAGGCCCACCTGCTTCGCGCACGTATATAGAACTATATTTTTTACTATGATGTGTGCGAAACACGACTTTGAGTGCCTGTTTTCTTGCGTGTAACATATAATTATTTCAATCTTGTAAGAGTGTACGCGAAGTATTTTACTTCGCGCACGTTGAAAATACTTCGCACGCGATAAAAATACTTCGCACACGCTCTGAAAAAAGTACGATAATTGTATGTATCGCGCACGGAAAACAAGCATGAAAAGTCGTGTTTCACACACACAGTGGTAAAAAAATGTGCTTAACATACACAGGAAATAGGCTATTCCGTGAGTGGGAAGTTTGCAACACGAGACGCAGGTAAACTCACGAGCCGAAGACAAAAACCGGAAGGTGAGTCGAAGCCTATTTTTAGCACTAGTTGCACAAAGTACTATTTTATACTAAGCATAGATATCAGGCACTCTCAGCTGAAGTGTACCTTATTTGCCCATGCTCATTTCATAAAATAAATAATTGCTTTAATAGTTGATGAGGAATTGATTCCAGGTTTAACGAAACAATAGCGAGAGAGGAAAAACTTAAGGGAGAATTATGTGATTATGGTACGTTCAGCGGGTTATAAGTGAATACAGCGTTATTATTTGAAAGAGTTGTAATGATATTAAAAAAAGGATAATATAATCAGATGATTTTTATGTACAATTCGCTGAATTAAAAAAATTATAATAAGTAAGTAAAACATTATAACAATAAAAGCATGTTTCTATTAAAAATTAATTGGAGGTTTCATAACTCTATCTAAAGAAGTATTTATAAAAGTTTTCCTAGTCTATACATATGTAAAAGTACAAATATTTGTAAAGCATTACTTATAAACTATAAAATACGTTTTGATTTTTGTATAAGATATTATGTAAAGAATAAAAAAAAGTATGTTTCGAAATAGCGGTAAGTTTGTTTTTATAAATATACTTACTACAGCAATTTGATTTTATTTCTATAGACTAAATTAATAAATGTGTAGGGGATACTTGGTGACATAGTTTTGAATCAAGAAAACCGAATCAGCAGATTATCCGAAGACAGCAGATGATCAAAAAGAGGATTTTACGTGATATGTACGAAAATTTTAACAATAGGAGATGAAGTATTTAAAATGAATTATAGTTAAGAAATGATTCACTTTGTAAAGCTGTTTAATACAGGCTTTTAATAACAATTCATTTTGTACAAATTAAAAAAACTTGAATATATTCATAATGGCAATAATTATTATCTACTATTACAATATTATATTTACTATTATCATCAATCAATAAATCAATCAATTCAATCAATTTCAATAAATAATTATAAATTTATAAGTACATTCGTATGTAAGTTTATTTATCGTCCGATAACTGTAGATAAACTAAGTTTTTAAGCTTATTCTCAAAAGCAATATATTGCGAATAAAACCTTATGACAGAATATTCAACCTTACAGTTAAGGACTATTGTACATAAGCTTCGATCCTTAGCCTTCAACAATGTTCCACGCTACTCTGTTTTGCTCTGCTCCTTTCGTTCGTCAATTGTAGTATTAAACAGCCAATTACTAATTTCTATTCGGAAGTAGCATTGAGTTGCGTAGTGCGGAACCGAGCAGAGCAGAGCGGGGCAGAGCTGACTAGCTAAGCGCAGCTAATATGCAATGGCTATTATGTAACATTTCGTTCCGTGGTTTATAAAATATGTGTATGTATATTAGGGTGTCCCTTATTTCCCAAATTCCAGAAATCGATCATGCCGCCCCCTAGATCGATTTCTTTTTACGAAAAATCATGTTTGAAATTTTTTTTTTCATTTTTTTATTGTTTATATCGCATTCCTGCAAAGTTTTTTTTTAAATAGAATTAAAAATGCGCTTCTTCAACAGAGAAAGGGAATTTTTAACAAAATATTTTATTTTGTACTTCTTAAAGGTATTTTTAAAAATTTTATATAAAATATGATATAATAAATGTTTTGGAAGGTTTCCAGGTGGACAGAAGACATACCCATTTTGGAAAATTTGCGAAAATATGAGTTTTTTATTCATTTGTAAAACTGAATGCATATTATGATTCTACGTTAAATTTTACAAAGGAAATGATTCTTTAGATTCATTCCGAGCACATTTTCAGGTTTAGAGAACGAATTATTCATTTAAAACACAAAACTTCATGTTATTTAAATGGAAAAAAGGTCGTGTCTATAGGAACGGGTTAAACTTTGAATTTGGGGTCATTCGAAATTTCAAACATGTTTTTTCGTCAAAAGAAATCGATCTAGTGGGCGGCATGAACAATTTCTGGAATTTGGGAAATAAGGGACACCCTATTTTAATTTAATGATTTAAATCAAATGAAATATTATAAAATTTAAATTATAAATGAAATATTCTTTTTTAGTAAATACATTGTATATAATACATTGTGTATATGTACAATTTCAAGAAAAGTAATATTTTTTAGTAAATAAAAAAGAATATTTCATTTATAATTTAAAATTTTTAAATATGCAATTCATTTTTTTAGAATGTATTCACCTTTAGGTAGATTTAATAAATCTGGTGGAACAGTATCTGTCAAATGATCCTCAAAGTATTGATCCACACTTACAAGTTTTATCGGTTATAAGATTTCTCCACGAAGGTTCTTATTAAAAAGGAGCAGCATCTGATTTAAATCATCCGATGAGTCAATCTACATTTAGTCCCTATCTTCATTGCATTGTTCTTGCTATACGCTGGACGTTTCATAAAACTTTCCTAATATTGCATAAGAAAGATTGACTATTCAATGAATGTACACGAATAGTAAAAACTGGCTTAATCAAGTTATTTATAGTGTTTCTCGCCTCTAAAAATAACTTAATTAAACTAATTTTAAACTAATTTAATTAAGTTATCTATAGTGTTCCTCGCACTTTAGAATTTATATTAATTACAAATGCATATATTATTCAATCACAAAAAATTTGCATCGTTTCATATTTTATGTTTCAAGAAAGTACAGGTTTTCCCGGTATATTCGGAGTAGCTAAGTGCAGTATACCAAAACCTATTGCTCCGCTGGAACCTGAAGAAGCTTTCTTAAATTACAAACATCAACATTCGCTGACACTTCAAATAGTAAGTTTTATGTTTATGGAAATCAAACTTTGATGTATTATAAAATATGATAATTAAACACACACATACTCACACGCACGCAAGCACGTACGCACGCACGCATACACACACACACACACACACACACACACACACACACACACACACACACACACACACACACACACACACACACACACACACACACACACACACACACACACAC
>UELV01096853.1:0-10851 GCA_900490015.1 Megastigmus stigmatizans | reverse complement strand
ATACTCTACAGTTTTGATATCCAACAAAAAGTCTGTTCTTGTTTTCTTGAATTTGTTTGTATATGCTAGGTGTGACTTCGATTAATGCTGTTATTAAATTTGCTTTATTGGCATATGAATGGATCACTTTACACTTGTCATCACTGCTGTTAAAATTCCTTTGATTTATGTCGTCCTCTAGCTCTGTATTATTTTCAAATATTTGATCTATTGCTATTGTTTTCATTTTTGGATTGCTTATTTGTTCTTTCTCCACTTTGGTATTATTTTGTAATTTTTTTGCTAGATCTTTTTCAATTGTTTCTACACTGTGTTCATTCATATAGTTTATTATTATTGTGTCATTATTTATTTTTTATCATATTTTTTGTTTGAATTGTTTTATTGACTGTTAAGCACTTAATAACTTCGTTTTCAAGATTTAATTTATTGTTATTGTTAGTTTTTTTAATTATTAATTTTGGTACTCTCTTAGTCTTAGGTTTATTTTTAGTTAATATTTATGCATATGTGTTTGTTATTTTTGAAATCATTATTTTTATTATTGATTTGTCTTTCTTTCGTTAATAACTCATTTAATAATTTGTTATTATCTTTAGTTTCCTTGTATAATTCTTTCAATAGGTGGTTTTCTATTTTAAGGCCTCTAATTCACTGTTATGTTCGTACACTGTTGTTTCTAAGTTATTGTCCACATTTCTTTCATACATTATTTCATTGAGAATTTCTTTTTTAATTAACTCACGTTGTTCATGTTGATATTGTATTATAAATTCACTAGTGGCCGGCGAGAGCGTACTATATGGTAGATTAGAGGTTAGAGCCAGGTTCGGGTGCTCTTGACAGATTACAAAGGAGTTAGTTAAAAGTTTCACTGGTGCTCCTGCATTATATTTTACCACAACTCACTTGTATGATAGAAATTTCCACACACAATGCACACCATCGCTTCTACTTTTACGTTTGGATGATATTTGTAATGTTTAATTAGAGTGGCATCGGGCGGCTCCTTACCTCCCGACGCCATGATGGCAACTGATGACTCGTAACTGAGAATATGCAAGCTGCTATCATTCTGGAAGACCTTACTAGAAGTATGGTTCATCTAAGTAGAGACAGCCTTCAACGGAAACAAGGTGCGATCGGATAATACGCGATATAACTAAAGCCGGAAAGTTAGAGTACCTCAAGACGCATGTAATGGTGCGGTTTACTGACACGCTCGACCACGCCTTCGAAAACTCCTTGTTACAGCGCGCACTGACGGGCAGAAACCCGCGAAAGTTTTGCAGCACATGCGGGTGCTCCCAGGAGGTTAAGACTCGGGTGTGCTGTTGAATGTTAAGTGGTATTCTCTCTGCGCTCGACGCCACCTCGCTGGAAAATCCGACAGAAGCCACAGATAAATTGATAGACATTATGCCCGCAGTTCTCGTAGCAGATCCATATTAGTTAAGTCGCAGTATGTCACGCGCCTAAGCAGCCCAATCAGCGCATTGTCAGTCAACATAGTCGCCATGCGGGTAAGCATCACACAGTTGTTTTCCATAAACCGAGTGATATAGAACAAATTCGCGGAATAGGCGTTAGTCCAATCACGCGTTCTCAGCCGGAGTAGGAGTTTCTCCCGATCATAGAGTAACTCAGCCGTAGGAGGAACATGTTTTTATCGCCGGCTAGTTCGGCGCAGAAGCTCGTACCTGCGAGCCTCCATGTACTTTTGTTAGAGGTAGAACTGCTGGCAGCGAAAACCGCCTGCACATCCTGGATCGACTTACCTGCATGAGGTTTCTGTTAGATTCAGGGTTAGTCATCTCACCGATACCTTGAGCAGCAGTTATACAGAAGCTCAGCCCTCAGCCGCTACAACTGGCAGCCGCGAACCAATCACCGATCTGCAGGTACATGCGCATGCTCACGCTCAACCTAGGCCTCAGGCGAGCGTTCATATAAACGTTCATAATCGCTGCGAGACGACACCATTGGAGCTGACTTCATAATCATCTCCGGGCTACTCCAGGACCTGCAGAACTAGCGTCTGGTGGATTCTTGGACCACGCTCAGTGTGCCCACCGAGCTTTATGAAGCCGCTATGCACAGCATTGCTACATTGGGACTCACTGCACAGGACATCGACAGCAGACCGTCATCACCAAGCCTAGTCAAATGCAAGCCACGCTCTACATGGCACTAGTGAAGCAGTTCACAAACACCTGTACGGCGAGCATCTTCAAGCAGCAGAAGACTACTTCAGGGATCTTTAGGATAATGCCAGTTCCTGGTGATATTGGACCTGCTCTAAAATGGATCGTCCATCTTCTCGACAATACTGGGTGCCAATTATAGAGTAACAAGTCAGCAAGTCGGCCATCACTATAACGTTTGGAATGTTTAAGTTCCTGCGGCTACCACTAGGATTGCGGAGAGCTGCCTTTTGTTCTCTGTTACTTAGACGACATCATCGTCATCTACTTGTATCCCAGAGGCAGTGCACATGCTAGGAAAGGCAAGAAGTGAGGCTTTATGGTCGCCTGGCTACAGAAAGTGGCCACTTTCCAGGCCTGCATGGAAGCTTTACAAAATGCAGCGACCAACATCTTCCTATCACCTTCTGCATCGCTTATCCTGGTCACTGACGTATCCAGCACGGGTATCGGAGTAGCGCTGGATCAGGTGCAAGATAAAATCTGGCGACCAGTGGCGTTCTTTTCGTTGGAGCTCACGCCGGTCTATTGTTATAGATATCTAAGAAGCACAATAGCAAGACTAGATACTTTCTCATCTTCTAAAAAGAAATCAGTTTGAGCTGCAACGCTGACAGTGGAAGTAGCAGGCATTTTCTGCAGCATACGTGACGGCATCATCAAGCCGTATCTGACTAGCATCATACGTCGTCATTCAACGTGCTTCACTCGACGGCGCATCCGAGCCCTCAAGCAACTATCAAGCTGCTGTTGACAAAGTTTACCTGGCCCGACATCAAGAAGGATGCATATAAGTTGGCGCGCAACTGCCAACCGTGACAACGGACGCAACTGAGCAGGAACAACCGGGATGTGCTCAACTCTTTTGATGCTCTAGATAGCCATTTTGAGCATCTCCATCTGGACCTTATTATCTTGCCGCAAGAAGAAAGCTTCAATTACTACCACAATGATGGGCCTCTTCTAATTAAAAAATGCTAATTTTAGAGCCTTATAAAATTTTGCATTGTTCGCGAAACACGTATTTTTGAAAATACCGTAGACTTTAAAGTAATATTTCTGCGATATTGTTTATGATTTTTCAAAACTAAACCAACCAAGTTAAGGGTCTTGTAAAAGTGAAAAAGTCGAGACCCAATGAATTAAAAAATTTTATGTAATACGATTTACGGCAGACCTATAAAAGACGATAAAGGTGACAAGAACTGCATTTTTGCATAAAAACATGAAATTTTTTGGTAGATAACGCTGTAAAATTGAACATACTTGTTGACCCACTCTAAAAAGTTCATATCCGATGTATTTTTCCACGAGAAATCCATTTTCCATGGTAAGAAAAATAAAAAATGCCGCCGTTGCATTTAGGCCATTTTGTGTCTTAATAAGGGCCAAAAAGGGTCTTACAATGGACAAAACGGTAATTTTTTTTAAAAGTTCATGAAACTTTGCTAACAATTATATATTTTCAGTTTTTCTTGTTAGAAACGCCAGTTTCGTGAAATCTATAGTAAACAACTTAGGGAGCTTACATGTAGAAAACCATAGCTTAAAAAATCTGAAAAAATTCACTTTGAAGTACTTACTCGATGTGCGCTGTAATCCGCAATCTCGCTCCGGACGCTCCTTGCGCAAGTTGCACTGGCCTGCAGGTCCAGTGCAGCTCTCTCGGTGGTGGAGTAGTCGACCCCTAAAATGGGCGCACTCATACACACACACGAACACGCTTCGCGTCCCGTAATTCGCACGCGTATATCCGACAGTAAGCGTCCGAGTTGATACGCGTCGGAAATCGATCTGACAACGCGATCGACTTTTCCTATCGCGCCGTCTCTTTCTAATCCGCGAGATAGCCTATCTCTTTCTAACCCGCGACACGCGCCACGCTCGCCGCCCTGCTTATCATCCTCGGTGCTTGCGTGCCATCGGATCGAGCATACAATTGAATTAATGATTGAATCCTCGATTCAATCGCGAATTCTTTATACCCCTCTCCCACACGCTGGATACCAGGATGGTGACAGCTCAATGATCGCGCTCGATGACCTATCATTAGAGGAACAGGTAAGGATCCTATGTGGATGATGCAAAGGTTCTTGAAAATGAAGTACAACCATTGCTAGAACCGTATAAAAATAGTACATTTCGACACGGGGGCGGAAGAGGATTATTTCACTCACGAGACGTTTTTCGGCCGAGCGAAGCGAGGTCGAAAATTCGAGTGAGGGAAAAATCCTCTTACGCCCTAGTCTCGAACCGTATTTTTCATCACGAGAGCCGTAAAGTCGCATCAAACATGCGATTTTGTGGTTAGAGTGACGAAAAATATATTATCAAAACAGGAGGGGCACCGGAGGCTACACCTATTTGTACCGCCGGTGTTCCGAGATGTTCGGACAGTCCTTCGACTTTTTGACACCCGGTGTACCACACATGTAACACCGAGTGTCCCGCTTCTTGTCTTCTTGGCGGCGGCGCTCCTGCGCCAACCGCCAGGCCTCCACTTCTTCACGCTGCTTGGCCCGCTTGAGCGCCTCCTCAGCTCGGACTCGCTCCGCGCGAGCGCGCTCAAGGCGGGCCACTTCCTCCCGGGCTCGACGCTCTTCGGCCTCTTTACGGAGGTGTCAGTCCTTGCGGATGCCGAAAACCGCGCGCAGCTCCACGCACCTGTTTTCCACTAGAGGAAGCTACTTCCGCATCTGCCTGCTTCCCGCTTCGCCGTGCTGCTCCACAAAGGGATCGAGAGCGGCGAACGCCTCTTCTTCTTTGAGGGCACTGGCCCTCGAGGCCTCACGTGCCCGCTCGAGCAGCTGCTCGAGGCGCCTCGCCTCTAGTTCGCGTGGCGACGGGTCCTGGCCAGCGCCTCGCTGTTCCTCAGCTGCACAGGAGTCCTCCTCCTGTGCAATCTCCTGCTCGCTGTGTGGCACCGCGCTCTCTTGTAGAGCGACGGTGCCCTCTTCGATCCCTTCCGACGTTGATGGCACCGCACACTCTTGTAGAGCGACGACGCCCACTTCTTCCTCCTCGTCCTGTAGCTGGACCAAACGCGGTTCCGTGAAATAAAGGCGGCGCAATATTGCGCCGACCCGCGCGGGGAGGAACGGGACCACCTCCCGATCCACCTCGGTTATCGAGACCGAGGAACTTGACTCCCCGGCTCCAACCGAAAACTCCTTAAACATTTGGGCGCACAGCCGCATGAACTCTTCTCTGTCCATCCTGAAACCAAACAGGGAGGAAAATGAGAGGGATTCACGAATGCGTAGCACGCATTCGACGCGGAGAGAGATTCGCCTGATTTACTACGACCACGCGCTTTCGGGAGTCCTTCGGACGACAGGGCTTTCGCTTCTCTACCGAAATCGACGAGGCAGCCTTCTCGATTCTTACGCCCGCTCGTTTCACAACTATCGTGGCCTTCCGAGGCGTTCCGCGGAGCCGTGAAATTATCGGCACACAGGCAGTCGCTACATCTCCCGGTGGAATGATGCTTACCTGCGTGCTCGCTGCGCTCGCTGGAGGCGGGTCGCTCAACGCCACATCGACGCTTGCGTCCATCGGAGGTTGAGTCTCGACGTCGTTTACTTCTGTCAGATCCATCTGACTTCCTCCGGCGACGTACTCCTTGATTTGCTCCGCATAGACGGGTTCTACTAACTTCCCGTCCATATCTTCTAGCTCGTATGTATTGGAACCGAGCTGGGCCGTAATACTATACGGGCCCGCGTATTTCGGAGCTAACTTAGCGCTTAACCCCTCCATAGCAGAAGACAGTATCTTATTGCGCTTCCAGACTCGACCTCCTACATCGAATCCAGTCGGTCTACGCCGTGCGTTATAATAAGCGGTCTGCTGATTGTGAGATTCCTCCGATCTTTGGCTCGCTTCAGCACGCAGATTGATCAAATCTTCAATCTTTCGTTGCCAATTCGCAAGAGCTTCAGCTTGCTCTCTATCTAGAGCACCTAGCTCTTGACCTCGACGAATTGTCGAAGGGGGCATTGTCTGCCTTCCATAGTTCGGTAGAGCCGGACTGGCTCCCACTAAACTATGCACAGCCGTGTTAAACGCAAACACGAGCTCTGGCAAATTATCGTCCCATGTTCGATGACTTTCCTCGATAAATGCCATGAGCATCGTCTTCAGTGACCGATTAACTCGCTCCACTGGATTCGCCTGCGGATGATAGGGTGGTACCGTAGTATAGTGCACACCTTTCTCTATGAGAAACCTATCAATGGCACGGTTCTTAAACTCCGTGCCATTATCCGAAAGAAAGACTTCAGGAGCTCCATAACTCAAAAAGATACGCTCTTTGAACTCCTTAAGGACTGCTTTTGCATTGGCTTTGCGAATGAGGATAACGTCGACCCATCGCGTGAATAAATCCTGAAATACCAAGATATACTCGAATCCTTTTGCAGATTTGGGCAAAGGACTCATGATCTCACCTGCAACCACTTGCCACAGTCCCTCTCGCTCAATTGATCCTACGTCAGCGAGCCCGATGGCAGACACAGCTGTGACTCTGCTCTCGCTGAGTCCAGCTAGCTCGAGATCCACATATTTGTTCTCATCTTTGAAGAACAATTGGTTCTTGCAAGGATCCAATACCGCTTTGAACAATCTTGAGAAGTTCACTCCGACGTAACAATCTGCATCTAACTCTGGTAAGATAGCAACTGTCACGTCCTTTTGGATCCCTGCGATCTCGAACGGTAGACTCACATAGCCTACGATGGCGGAATAATGACCGTTTGCCATTCTCGCAACTCTGCCATAGCTTGGTCGAAGCTCTCAACCGCACGCACTGGCGATCTGTAATCCTACAGATCCCGTTACTGTGCGTGCTGCTCCAGGATCAAACAACGCTGGAGTCCTATAGCCACCGATGTGGACTTGCAACCACCATCGGTCTTCACTTTCGTCAGGATCCAAACATTGCTCCGACGACCCCTTACGCTGTTCAGAAGTATTTACTACTTCTGAACATCTTCTGTCGATCTCTCTAGCCGACTTCAAGGCCTTTAGCGGGATCGTAGGAGACGCAGCGACCTTTACTGCGCACTCCTCCTTCCGTTTTCCGCCGTATTACTTCGGCAATCCTTAGCCCTATGCCTAGGCTAGTCGGACCTGGACGCTGACCGTGCTCTCCTTTTGCCTCCTTTGTTACGGGAGAACTCAGTCGTCCTTTTGGCTTACTATAGCCCTGGCGCTTCTTCGGCGCTTCTGGAGACTTACTCCGCGCTCGATGCTTGAGCTGCTCGGTCAGAGCCTTGACCTCCTTGAGCAGCTCAGCGAATGCCGTTGTCTCAGGTCGACACGAGCCGATTGCTGCCACTTTCGTGTCAACCCCTGAGACTACCGGTTTGGCCTTCGGAAGATTCTGGGGCTTCTTATATGCCATTTACGGCATCACGGTGTTCTATGGCGACGGTGGAGGTCTAAACGCCTCACCTACTGTGCTTATGAGCTCAGCCTCCCGCGCCAGCTCCATTAGTGACTCAACGTCACGGGCTTCTACCCGACGCACTATACACTGCAATTTTGGTAGCATATTCCGGTGCATCAGATCCAGCTGCGCTTCTATCGAAGGCACTGGGATCTACTTCAGCACTATTGCTTGCAGGCACGTGATAAAGTCACGCACCGTCTCTTCTTGGCCTTGGGTGCGTGCGTTAGCTCCAGCGATTAACCTCTGCTGAAACCCCTTATTCACTCCATACCACCTCCTAGCGGCAGAGCAGAACTCGGACCGCGTCCTCCATTTGTTGCGACCATTTCTATACCAAATGGCCGCGACACCTGCTAGTAACTCTGACAGAGAGGACAACAGTTCCTCCTCTGGCAGATCAGCGAGCACACGACACTCTTCTACTCAGAAATACCTCAATACTTTGATCCTTCTCCCCCGAGAATCGGACTTGCCATCGTCTAACGATTTGGCCAACATCTCGACCTGCGTGTCGTGCTTGTGTGCTGGCTCCAGAAATAAATCGGGTATTGGATCTGAGTCTATCGCTAGCACTGAGATCCCTCGTTTCATCATTACCCTTCTCTGGTGCATAAGCACCGGAGATATTCCCCCTCTCCCAGGCTATGCCTACACCGGTAGCATGCGAAAAGATCTGCGCTTTCCTACGCGCCTGCGTCTCTTCTAATAGGCTGCTATTTCCAGGATAACACGTAAATGTATCCTGGAAATTCACATGTGATCGCCTATTTGAGACCCTTCTAGTCTCGTACTAGAGGCTATTCGGAGCTCTTTCCTCCCTTGGTTCATCTCGAACTCTTACGCTGTCGGTCTCAACCGACAATCGCTGCCACCCTGTTTGTACGCGCATGGAGTCTTTGCTGGTCCTTCCAGCGCTGTGCAGCGACGAGAGATCTCTGAGACCCTCCGTGTCTGAGCTCTTCTGTTGATGTTCCTTTTCCAGCTGCGGCGCGTTGTGCCTGTACAGCTGTCCTGTTCGCTCCTCGTCGCTGGCTTTTACCACTGGATCCACTAGCAGCATTTGTAACGGGTGTAACCCCTCCTGATTTACGCTTTCGTCGTAAATCGTGGATCCAGTTACCTCGAAGGCCTTTCGTATAATCATTGTTAGAAATTTCCAAAACAAAATATAGTGCATCAATTGCCTAAGAAAATTTAAAATATTTTGATAACATTGTTATGTGTGCGTAGCGAGCAGGGATATATCTAGAACGTTAAAATTAATGTGTAATTATCTTATAATTTGACTGTAAGCTATATTTTTCTATATTCATGTATCCATAAGCTCAAATTTTAAGTCTCACCGACTAGCACTGCCAGATTCTTCCAATTCGATTGAACAAATGAATTATTACTTCTGCATAGAAACTTTGTTGCTTTTTATTACACTGAAATTATCAAAGAATAAAAATTATTTTTCTCACTACTTTTGTTGCGGATTTTCACATATTTCAATAAGTGCATTGTACCTAGACATCATCATAGGCAACCCTATATACCTAGACATTGAGAGGAACCTACTTCAAAACTTAGACACATAAAGCTACGCAATAATTTTCATCTTAAAAAAATTCATTTCACTCTCAAATCACTCTTTAAGTCACACAAGATACTGAATTTGTTTTTTACAATGTGGAATTGAATATCTATTATCAGATTCACAATCAGAGACATCAAAAACCCCCGTGTAAAATTTTCGGCTAGAAAACTGCTTAAGCTATACGAGATACTGAAGATACTTAGCAACAACGAGGATCAACACAGGAGGATTTCAACAATTTTCGTGGATGGAAGTTTTCAGCCGGATCTTCTCTAAGAGGAGGAGTTTCAGCTAGAACGAGAATACGAGGCGACGAAGTCGATTTCAATCAGTGGTGATCGATAGTCAACGTCTGCTGCCTTATAAATTTTTCTGTTTTTTACCCTTATAGTTTAGATCGCCATTTCCGAAATTTAGAATAAATTAATCAATTTTTAAATTATACTTAATTGCCGCTGTACATCCCATCAAAATAGGTGAAAAGAATTTGATTTTATTGAAGTTTAGTACCGGCTTGTCTCCTTAACTTATGGTACGATCTATAAAATCACATTTTATTGTTAATTTATGTTTCAATACTATTAGATTTGTCTCAAAGTTTAATGATACTATGTGGCTCGCATAACACTGTACTAAGACAATTTGAGTAGTGCATACAACAATATGGAAATTAGGTATATGGCTATATATATATATATATTCTGTATATATTAAAAAATATTTAACAAAGTTTTCTTTTTATTTTAGATACATTTGTGACGCAAAGATAGAGAGAAAACAAAGCCACTTTTACAGTCAATCTTATGGCGTACCAAATCCAATAATAACTGTTACGGAACACACCCCTACACCATCACCTGATAATATGAAACGTCAGGTTTGTTCACAAATTAGTAAATAATTATGTAATTACTTAATTTTTTAATCCACAAATTAATGCTATTGTCATGTTAATTAGAAATTTAAGAATAATTAATGGATTATGTAAAAATAATTGAAGTTAAAATAATTACGTGTGAAAAAATTGATAATATTGTTTTCATACTAACAATTATGCTTAAGAGGAAGCTGGAGGACTCTGTTTTACCGATAGAGTATAGCTAATTTATGAGTCACGGTTTTCTCCTACTTTTCTCCTTGAATACTGAATAAAAGGTTCGATTAGCATCAAACGTTGTGAAAACGTTGTGACAACGTTGATTAAGCAACCTTACAACTTTACGAATTAAAATTTGCAGAAACGTAGCTAGAACGTTGTGACAACGTTGTATTTGTCCGCTTTTTTGCTATTGCAACGTTGCAGCAATGATTTTTCAATGTTGTGCCAACAAGCCATCATGCTCGTGGATTATTTAATAACGTTGTAGCGACGATTTTTCAACGTTGTGCCATCAACCTATCATACTCGTAGTTGATTTAACAACGTTGTGTCAATGATAGTACAACGTTGCGCCAGCAACCTATCATACTTGTGGTTTCTTGAACAACGTTATTACAACGATAGTACAACGTTAGGCCAATCACCCACCGTACTTTTTGTT
The DNA here is from genome assembly GCA_900490015.1 of Megastigmus stigmatizans. Classification (NCBI taxonomy): domain Eukaryota; kingdom Metazoa; phylum Arthropoda; class Insecta; order Hymenoptera; family Megastigmidae; genus Megastigmus; species Megastigmus stigmatizans. Next base: position 75 of record UELV01096853.1, on the reverse strand, counting down.
GATTTAACAACGTTGTGGCAACAATAGTACAATGTCTCGCACTCACTCACCCCCCCCCCCCCCCCCCCCCCCCCC